>JAJOZX010009764.1:0-146365 GCA_023014485.1 Bathynomus jamesi
AAGTTTGGTATTCCAATGCACAACTAATGGGCTTCTTGGTACAAACACACTTGATCTCTTTAGCACTTATACAACGATTCTCCTTTCGAGCTCTGTTGAAGTGCGTGAAATAGTGAGAGCGCCTGCATTTTCACCCAGCAGCGCTGGTGCAGCAGCCATCAACTTGTATGCAGCTTGTCTGTCGGTGATATTCATTCTGTCCAGTGCAGAAGTCGCTTCTGAGCTCAGCAATCCCCTTCTTTGTCAGCAGCTTTCCCCATACTTGATCTTAGTAAGGACCGCTTTGCCCACTGGTTTTATTCTCGTCTGTAGTAGCTATTACAATCATCTTATATTCGCATATTTTGTAGTACTCTGGTCATCTGTTTCACTACTGGTACTAGACATTACACCTATTTGGGGATTTTTAACAAGTTTTTCCTTCTGCCTCTCAACAAATCTCTTGGTTTTTCTCTTCTCTCAATAGTCTTTAGGAATTTTACCTCGAAACTTTGGTCTGGTAATCCCAGCATCACTTTACTGTCAGTCTGTTGATCGAGGTAAAATTCAATATCTTCGTGAATCGTCACAATTTCTCGGACTTTCATGACCAATGTCAAGCAGTATCCAGAATGCCAGCGAATTCTTCCCTTTTCGTCTTCTGTATTCCCCCCCCCCCCTCCTGTTTTTGCAGAGCTTTTGCCAAGTTACCAGTAATTTCTCCATTCGCATGATAACGTTTTGCTTCTGAGTTGTTGGAAGTCTAGCGTTTGTCCAAAATCGGAAAACTTCATCGGTAGCAATGACATTGATGTGTAATAGATTTTGGTGCTGGATTATTTTCACAATCGATAGTAATAGTTTCTCAGGATATGCCGCTTGGTAGGAAGTTGTGCACCTGGAATGATCTTGAAAGGGTGACCATTGAGCCACACTTCTGTAATACTTCTCGTTGTTTTACTCATCGTTAACTTTAATATTACTGCCTAGTAAGTTATATTAGTCTTTGAATGAGTAATAGTACCTGATGATAACGAGTGTACATAACAATTGAAGAATTAATTCACCAGCAGTATTAAGAGTATCCCCGATGTAGATAGACCACCACTAATGGCAGTTTGTGTGGCTAGGAACTAATTCAAGATTAATTTGGCCAATTACGTTGTGTTACTACTACTAAGTTTGTTTAACAAGCATATATTAAATACTGATTACAAAGTAAAATTGAAAGTAGTGTCAGCTTTGCCTTACTAGACCCTTTATATATATATAATATGGGATGAATTTCACAAACATGTGAAATGAATGAATGATGCAAACCCATAAGGAAAAAGAAATGATTCCAGGGCCTTTTGTGTATTCAGAAGTACACCTCGTCAGGGAATGAAGGGAGGCGGCGAGATGACAAAAATATATACAACGGGACAGAAAAACAAAATGATTAGCACATGATTAACAAGAGTTGATTAGAGGCAAAAGGTATTTTAACAGTAAAATACCTTTTGCCTTTAATCAACTCTTGTTAATCATGTGCTAATCATTTTGTTTTTCTGTCCCGTTGTATATATTTTTGTCATCTCGCCGCCTCCCTTCATTCCCTGACGAGGTGTACTTCTGAATACACGAAAGGTCTTGGAATAAGTTCTTTTTCCTTGTGGGTTTATATTATAGATGGATATATAAGATAGATAGATAATATACCTCAGTGGTGTAGTGGTTAGCGTCGCTGACTACGAATCGGCCCCGGGATCGAGACCTGGCGGCGCGCAGCAAAACCCAGTTGTTCATCCTTCCACACAATAAAGAAAATGGTTGGTAAATGAATGGGTACCCTGGGTGGCCTAGTGGTTAAGACGCTGGGCTGGTGGTGGGGCGTGGTTCGGATTCCACGTTAAACTGTAGGTCTAAGGTGGAGTGAAAAGCTTGACCTTCGTCAGAATGAGCAATTCGGGCGGAAGCAAACCAAAGGTTACCAAAGGTGTGGTGTGTATATATATATATATATAATATATATGTGTGTGTGTGTGTATGTGTAAATATATATATATATGTGTGTGTGATATATATTATATTATGTGTGTATATATATATTATATATGTGTGTATATATATATATGTGTGTGTGTATATATATATATATATATATATATATATATATATATATATATATATATATGTGTGTGTGTGTGTATATATATGTGTGTATATATATATATATATATATATATATATTATATATATGTGTGTGTGTGTGTATATATATGTGTGTGTGTGTGTGTATATATATGTGTGTATAACTGTATATATATATGTGTGTGTATATATGTGTGTGTGTATATATATATATATGTGTGTGTGATATATATATATGTGTGTGTGTGTGTATATATATTGTGTGTGTGTGTATATATGTATTGTGTGTGTATATATGTGTATGTATAAAAATTATTTCACGAAAGTAACACCTGACAAATAATTGATGAAAATAACCACGAAGGAAAAAGAAAACACAATGGTGCTGAAGCGCTTTCGTCAAATGACATCCTCAGGAACAGTGAAATAAATAACAAGTTCGAGACTATATATAGGTCGCAAAATAAAAAAAAATAAAATAAAATAAAATAAAAAAATAAAAATAAAATGGAAAAATAAAAATTGTAGGAGGAGCACTTTGTCCATTGTCTAAATCCGTTCTGAACGAATTCAAAACAGGATCAAGCGAAAAAAAGACCCTGACTAATGTTAAAATTATTTGTAAGTTGAGTAATGGCAGACTCAAGAACATTTCTACTAACAGTGTTGCTTGAGTGAAACAAAATTGAAGCATTATTCTATTCCAATCAATACAGTGGGATAACTACAAATGGACGAAAAGGGCACTGGACGACTGTCCCGTTCTAACGGAATATTGATGCTGTTTTACACACGTGTGCAAATCCTTTCCCGTCTGTCCAATGTAAAAGGAATCACATTGTTTACAACCAATTTTTTAGATAATCCTGAATTATTAGTAGGGCTATTTTTTACGAAGATATTTTTCACAATATTGTCATATGAAAATACTACATTAATATTCAGAAGTTTAAGTACATTGGCAATGCCTAAAAAGCCTGGGAAAAAAATGGAGGTACTAAAATATTCTTCTACAAAGTGCGAGGGTTATTATTCGCACGATAGAAAGTTCGTTTTGCCTTGTTAAGACAAGATTCCAAAAAAGCAGGTGGGTAACACAAATCACTTCCAATACTGTTGATTTTTTTTTTTCTAATTCGGCATCCATGTATTCCGGACTGGCTATCCTAAGAGCGCGGAGAAACGTTGAAGAAAATATGGCTTGATGGGGGTGTCATGTTCGGAGTAAAAGTGTGCGTAGGACAACTGGTTTGTTTTTTTCCGATAAATACTAAACTTAAAACTTGGGTTTTCCCTATGTACACGCATGTCCAAAAATGGGATCGAGTTGTTTTGTTCCACTTGTAAAGTAAACTTAATGGAGGGGACTTGATTATTTAACTGAAGGAGGAAGTCATCCAGGTCACGCTTCATGGGCCAGATACACAAAATATCGTCGACGTACCGCAATCATGGGATGCGCCAACTCCAGGGTTCTCGGAATGTAAGTAATTTCGAAAAACTATATATAAATATTGGAGAGGAAGGGCGAGGGTAATCCCTTGTCGCCAATCAACACTTTTACTCCGGACATGACACCCCTATCAAGAAAGACATTTTCTTCAGTTTCTCAGCGCTCTTAGGATTGCCAGTCCGGAATACATCGATGCCGAATTAGAAAAATCAACAGTATTGGAAGTGATTTGTGTTACCCACCTACTCTTTTGGAATCTTGTCTTAACAAGGCAAAACGAACTTTCTATCGTGTGAATAATAACCCTCGCACTTTGTCGAAGAATATTTTAGTACTTCCATTTTTCCCAGGTTTTTTAGGCATTGCTAATGTACTTAAACTTTTGAATATTAATGTAGTATTTTCATATGACAATATTGTGAAAAATATCATGGTAAAAAAATAGCCCTACCAATAATTCAGGATTATCTAAAAAATTGGTTGTAAACAATGTGATTCCTTTCACATTGGATAGACGGGAAAGGATTTGCACACGCGTGTAAAACAGCATCAATATTCCGTTAGAACGGGACAGTCGTCCAGTGCCCTTTTCGTGCATTTGTCAGTTATTCCACTGTTTTGATTGGAATAATGCTTTAATTTTGTTTCACTCGAGCAACATTGTTAATAGAAATATTCTTGAGTCTGTCATTACTCAACTTACAAAATAATTTTAACATTAGCCACGATCTTTCTTCGCTTGATCCTGTTTTGAATTCGTTCAGAACGGATTTAGACAAGAGGGGGCAAAGTGCTAAAACTCTGGTAGTTTTTTCCTTATAAATTTGTATGCTCTTCGTACAATTTTTATTTTTCTATTTTTTAAATTTTTTTTTGTGACCTCTATACAGGGTGTCCCAGAATTAACTATCTATTTCAATGAAATCGGACAAATTTAATAAAAACTGACATAATTTTGTGTTTATTACTAAATTATGATACAAAAACAAATAGATTTATAAATCATAAGTCAAAACTTTGAGAAGTTTCAACATGTGCACCATCTGTATCTCTGCAAATTTCAAATCTATCCTCAGCGCTGCGAAACACATTTTGAAGCATTTCAGGTGTTATCTCCCGCACTGCCAACTGGATGCGTTCTTTAAGTTCAGCTAAACTATTGATCTTTTGGCGATAAACCTTTGTGTTTATGAAACCCCATGCAAAGAAATCCAGGGGTGTCAATCCGGAGAACGCGGAGGCCAAGGTCGAGGTCCTCCACGTCCAATCCACGATTCGGAAGGCGTCTGTTGAGGTATTCTCGAACAATTAGAGCATAATGACATGGTGCTCCATCTTGTTGAAACACAACATTATCAAGAATGCCATCATCAAGAAGCTGTGGTTCGAGAAACTGCTGAAGCATATCAAGGTAGACGGTACCTGTTACAGTTGCTTCCGCAAAGAAGAATGGGCCATAAATTTTGGATTTGGTCATTCCAAGCCACACGTTAACTTTTGGAGTCTCTCTGCCATTCTATGACTTCAGACGGTCTTTCATTGGACCAGATACGACAGTTGTGTCTATTGACTTTACCACACGTGTGGAAAGTCGCCTCATCACTGAATAAGATGTTATCCAATAAACTTTCATTTTCGATTTGATCCACAATTTCTGCACACCTTGCTGCTCGATTTGGATAATCCTCTTCATTTAGGGCATGCAGTACTTGAATGTGATAAGCCTTTTTCATCAGTGTCGAACGCAAGATTCTATGAACTGTTGTCTTGGATATGTTGAGTCTTCGACCGGCCTCCCTAACCGAAGTTGTTGGTTCATCCTCAAACAATTGTCGTACCTGTTCGGTACTGTTACGTGCTGTCCTTGGGCGTCCTCTTCCCACCTCGTCGTGTACGGATCCAGTTCTTTTAAATTTGTTCACAAGTTCACGAATCGCTTTGTCTGTAGGACCGGTTCTGTGGAATCTTGTAAATTTTTCTCCGATTTCATTACATTGCATTCCTTTGATACGGGATGTTACAACAAAGATGCGTTCTTGTGTATTCATTATTAATAGGGTTCTGAAAGAGAGTGAAAATAAAACTGAAAATAAAATTATGAAAAAATTTAGAAATTTATACATTTTTCACACACATTAAACATGATAAACATAAATAAAAGTGTGTTTTTAAAAAATTTGTCCGATTTCATTGAAATAGATAGTTAATTCTGGGACACCCTGTATATAGTCTCGATCTTATTTGTCTTCCTGAGGATGTCATTAGACGAGAGCTTGAGCACCATTGTGTTTTTCCTTTTTCCTTCGTGGTTATTTTTATATATATATATATATATATACTACTGTGCAAGTCTTTGGCATCCTTGTACAGTTGCATTTTTTCAATGTGTTGAATATTTCAGCATGTTAGTGTTTTTATTATAAATATAAATTATAATGTATAATCATTGTCAATAATCTCGGTTATTAGGCAGTTTAACGAAGAAAACGGATGTTTCATCAAAACGTGCTACTGCTGGAGAGAGAACAAAATTTATTTAGCACAAAGCTTCTAGGTACTATTTTAAGATATTCTAAAGCTCCTTCAGTAACAGTTTGTAAACAGAACATCTATTGTATGTTTTTGTAATTGTTTAATGCTCCTAACTAAATGAAATTTAATTTTATTTAATAAAATCTCTTAATTGTTAATTTTCGCTTTTTCCAGATAAAGGTATAAAATTTTACATTGGTTAAGCAATGGCTAAAATATCCATTGCAACTCGGCACCGGGTGGTGGTATTGCACGAGCAGGGTCCCATCTCAATCAAAAATGTCGCGACAAACTGGGGTATCAAGATGTGGTATTCAAACAATTTTGAAGAAACAGCGCGAAACAGGCAAAATTGAAGATCGAAAACGATGAGACACACACCTTAAGCTAACATCTCTCAGAAATAGACGAAAATCCAGTGCAGAACTTTCGGTAGAACTTACCCAGGCCTCAGGATTACGAGTCCACTCATCCACCGTGAGAAGATCACTCGTCAAAAATGGTCTTAATGATCGAGTGGCAATCAAAAAGCCATTTCTCAGGAAAGGAAGAGAGTCAAAAGAGGCTTAAATATGCACAAAAGCGCAAGAATTGGAATGCTGACCAGTGGAAAAGGGTCCTCTGGAGTGACGAGTCAAAATTTGAAATTTTTGGCACAAAGAGAAGGCGGTATGTGAAAAGAAGAAATGGAGAACAATTCAAGGAAATGTGTGTGCAGCCAACAACTAAGCATGGTGGGGGATCTATCCAAGTTTGGGGCTGCATTTCAGTAAATGGTGTTGGGGATCTTATCAAAATTGATGGAATAATGAATGCAGAAAGATGCAGACAGATCGTAATTCATCATGCTGCGCCATCAGGTCGGAGATTAATTGGGCAAAATTTTATTTTTCAGCACGACAATGACCCTAAGCATACTGCCAATGTAGTCAAAACCCATTTGGAGAATAAAAAAGAACGTGGAGACTCGCAACTGATGCAGTGGCCTCCCCAGAGCCCCGATTTAAATATTATTGAGGCTGTTTGGGATTATTTAGACAGAAAGAAGCGAGAAAAGCAGCCAAAATCGAGAGAAGATCTATGGCAGGTCCTTTTAGATGCATGGAACAACATTCCAGCGGATTTCTTAAAAAAAAACTTGATAGCATTCCAAATCGAATCGCAGCAGTTTTGTGGGAAAAGGGCGGTCATACAAAATACTGACTTTCAACAATTGTATGTAACTTTTCAGTACTTATGGTGATGGTTCTCTAATAAATGATAAATCTTGAAGCTAGCACGTGTATTTTAACCTTTGAAATTGAGAAAATTTATCAATACAAGATTTTTTCAGACCTGCCGAAGAGTTCTGCACAATATTTTATATATATATATATATATATATATATATATATATATATATATAATATATATATATATATAATAATGAAAATTATTTCACGAAAGTAACACGTGAAAAATATTTAATGAATAAAACGGTGGCGCAAAAGTCGCGCATCATAGGAATTTTCAGTGTTGATTAGTATATTATTTTTTTCTTTTAGGTAGGGGATGGCTGCGAATTAACAATAGACGAGAGGGTGAGCTTGGCTTTAATGCATGGAATATCACGTACTATAAATCGATGAATCGGTACAGAATTTAAATTCTGTACCGTTTCATCGATTTGTTGTACCTGGTATTCCATACATTAACCCTTTTAACGCCGGAATTGTTTGTAGGTTTAAGTTATGAATGCGTGTATTTGAAAGATTACCAATATGTAGCGGTCGTCCTTTTAGGGTTAAAACCAAGCTCACCCTCTCGTCTATTGTTAATTTCGCAGCCATCCCTTACCTTAAAAAAAAATATATATACAGGGTGTACATAAAGTCAGGATCTATTTTTGTGAAGCACTTGGAAATTATATGGAATTCAATCATAAAATGATAGTGGTAACATTTATTAAATAATTAAGAGTAGGATTCGACGTGACGCCCATCAGTATCCCTGCACAGCTCAAATCGTTCCGCAGCATTTCTAAACACATTCTGGAGCATTTGCGGGGTTATGTTATCTGCAGCAGTTCGTATACGTGTACGTAAGTTTTCAAGACTCGTAATCTTCGTCTGATAGACGTGCGATTTGATAAAGCCCCATGCAAAGAAATCTAAAGTGGTTAAATCTGGTGATCTCGCTGGCCAAGGTCTGTTGCTTTCGCGTCCGATCAGCGATTTGGAAACGTCCATTTAGATAATCCTGAACAATTTTGGCATAGTGACAAGGAGCACCATCATGTTGATAGACGACGGGGATAGGATTGTTAGTACCGGGGCTTTATCAAATCGCACGTCTATCAGATGAAGATTACGAGTCTTGAAAACTTACGTATACGAACTGCTGCAGATAACATAACCCCGCAAATGCTCCAGAATGTGTTTAGAAATGTTGCGGAACGATTTGAGCTGTGCAGGGATACTGATGGGCGTCACGTCGAATCCTACTCTTAATTATTTAATAAATGTTACTATCATTTTATGATTGAAATCCATATAGTTTCCAAGTGCTTCACAAAAATAGATCCTAACTTTATGTACACCCTGTATAATCAACAAAATTTCTGTGATGCTACTTTTGCGCCACCCTGTATATATATATATATATATATATATATACTATATATATATATATATACTATATATATATATATATATATATATACTATATATATATATATATATATATAATATAATACAGACCTAATGTGTATGGAACAAGGAATCCTTCTGAGAGAATTAAATCCACTATAGTCCGAATAAGTAATGGTAAATAGCAATACTTTTTTTCTTTTTTCATAATGGAAGCCCAGCGTGAGCAAACGGGTCACTAGCGAAGAGGCTCCAAAATATATCCTTCCTCAATCCTCACCATCTATCTGCTTAGCAGATAAGACCCAGCTTTGGTTCCTTGTTCCACGCACATTAAATCTGTGTATTCTGTAAAAATTACCTTGGGGACCATTCTGAGTATATATATATATATATATATACACAGGGTGGGCCGTAAATTTCCATACATAGGAAAAATAAAAAAATTTTTATGGACAACCATTTTTATTTATATAATATGCTCTACATGGTTGCCATTGTTTTGAAAACACATTTCAATACGTGTTCCCCACTGTTGATGAACACGCATTAGCACAGTTGACGTTATGCTTGTAATGGCGTTGGTGATACGTTCCTTTAGATGATTTATGTCTCGTATCTTTTCCTGATACACCATGGCCTTCAAGTGCCCCAAAGATAGAAATCAAGGGGGGTGAGATCTGGGGATCTGGGAGGCCACTCCACAGGACCACGCCGACCAATCCAAGCATCCGGAAACTGCTGCTGATCCAAATACCGACGCACGTGAAGACCATAATGAGGTGGAGCTCCATCTTGCTGGAAGTAAACTGGGAAGTTACCTTCCTCGTTTAGCAGGGATGGGAAAATCTCTTCTTGCAACATGTTAAGATACCTTTCGGCATTAAGATTTCCACTGACAAAAATTGGTCCAATAATTCTGTCACCCCCATATCCCGGCCCACACCATCACTTTACCGGCACCTTGCATCTTCGTCGGACTCAGCCAGTTAGGGTTAGCATTACTCCAATAACGTATGTTTTGCCGATTAACCTCTCCATTGACGTAAAAATTTGCTTCATCAGTAAACAAGATCTTAGTTGAAAAGTTTGCATCCTCGTTCACTTTGGTTAATGCCCATTCACAGAATTCCATCCGTCTATCCGGGTCGTCTTCACTCAAATGCTGTGCCATATGCAATTTGTATGGATGCCATTTGTTTGCTTTCAAAATGCGCCTGATACTCGATCTGCTGACACCACTTTCTGCAGACAACCGTCGTGTACTTTTTCCGGGACTCCGTGTAAGCTCTGTAAGTATCGTAGCTGTTGTCTTCATCGGTGGCTGTACGTCTTGGACCACTTCGCGGTTGATCTGCAACATTTCCAGTTTTCTGAAACTTGTTAATAAGTTTTGCCACAGTGTCGTGTGTGATGTTCGTTCCATGTTGTCTGTTAAAGTTCATTGCAACCATGCGACTGCTTCCCGACCCAGCCATCAGTATGATTTCAATTCGTTGCTCTTTCGTCAAACGCATATTCTTAGGGTATCTGAAACATAAAAACAAACGTTTAAATTTTCCTATGTATGGAAACTTACGGCCCACCCTGTATATATATATATATATATATATATATATATATATATATATATATATATATATAAAACTCAGAATGGTCCCCTGAAAAACTTGTTACACACAGACCGTGCATGAAACAAGGAACTCTTTTGGGAAAATTAAATCCACTATAGTTGTTCGAATAAGTAATGGTAAATGACAAATACTATAGTTTTTCTTTTTCATGATGGGAGGCCCAACGTGGGCAACGGGTTACTCGCAAAGAGGCCCCAAAATATAGCTTCCCTCACCAGCTATCTCAAAAGCAGATAGGATCCAGCTTTGGGACAGGATCTAGGGTTTACAGCTACACCGAACCGACTATATTCAGAACCTTAATATACGCGTGAAACTTGTTGCATTCACGTCGGATTGAATACATCAAAGAAAAAGGGGTAACTAGTGTGTGTGTGTGTGTGTGTGGTGTGTGTGTGTGTGTGTGTGTGTGAACTCAGAATGGTTCCCTGAGGTTTTCGGTTAACATCATGAAAAAGAAAAACTTAACTATTTATTCGGACTAATGGATTTAATTTTCCCAAGAGTTCCTTGTTTCATGCACGGTCTGTGTGTATATATATTATATATATATATATATATATATATATATATATATATATATATATATATATATAATATGAAAGCTTTATTTATAATGTTTAATAATATCCGACTTGAATCCCGTAAATCCTTCTCAACCTCATCTCCCTCTGGCTTTAATTCTTCAGTCCTCGCCTTCGCGTACACACACACACACGCACACACACACACACACACACGCTAGATATTCTGATGTTGGTCCGCGTCTTGAATAAAAGAGTTTCTTTTTTCTTTCTTAAGAATTAACCAATTTGGCAAAACGGATTATTATTTTTAAAATTGATTCTTAGAATTCATGTTGGGTTTTTATTCTTCAATATCAGAAGCAGCTCTCGTGTCTGCAGGGTTCTGGTGTGCAGTGTTCGCGGGCGAGAACTTTCAGGGCTCTTTCCGTCATCTTTCGTATTAAAACTGGACGGATTTAAGATTTAAATTTTAATCGCGCGTTTATTGCCGTGTTTAATATATCAACAACGGTTGATGAAAGAAAAGTTTTTCCAGAATTTTTACTGCTGCGTTCGTATTTATAACGGAACATTGGATAAATAATAATGGTGTAATTGTTTTAGAGTGGAGAGTTAATTCAATTCTAATCGCCGTACGTGTATTTTACGGTACTCTTGTAATTTTGCGCCGGAACTGCTTGAAATCTGTTAAATAGTGCAGTAGGTTCTCCGCTATTTTGTAGAAAAAAGACCTGTGTGTGTGTGAGAGAGAATTTTCTGCATAATGTGTGCATGTTTCGTAGTCATTCATTTGCCACCTATGTAAGAGTATTTCCAAATTTTTGATTTAACACTTTACAATTTACATGATACGTAATTACTACTACACGACTTCCCTTTTCCCCGCATGTGGAACAAATACACAGATTTGTTGGTTTTAAAAATGTTTTTTTCTTAAGCAGAGTTTAAATTGTAGCACCAATTTCTTCCCTTCCCCACAATCTATTATTTAAAAAGTTTTTGTACAATTTTTTGAAAATAATTTGACCTCGAAATTTCTCGCTATTGTTTTGGAGGGGGATCGGGGGATGGGGGTGGGTAAGCGTAAAAGAATAAAGGCTTTGGAATATTTTATAAATTTTATTGTAAATATAAAACAACCAAGTATCGTGTTTGTGATATATACACGTACAAAAAAAAAAAAAAAAACGTAGACAATCGATAAATTTTTGAATTATCTTATCTTAGACTACTTTTAAGTTTCGAAACCACGCATTTATTTGATTTTTTTTCTTTTTTCAAAAAGTGTTTCAGTAAAAGCGAGTGTTTTTGATGAGTCATAAATGATTTCTCTAATGTTTATGGTCACAAATGATCACAAACGAAGATCGAGGGTATTTTCTTCACACACTTTAGTTGATCATTGGAAAGAGGAGAAAATACTCTCGTTGTGGGTTCTTCTAATGATGATGTACGACGAAAAAAAATTCTATACTCATAACTGTTCAGTCGTATGATTAGGTTCTTTTACTCGAAGTAGAAAACACTTAAGAGTTGTTTCTATAAATAAAAATATTAAAGCGCTTCTTTCAACTCGTTTGATTGAGATTGATTGAGTGGTGTTGCAGTATTTCTTCCACTTTTGAAACTTTCTGAGGATCATTTCCAGGATAGGTGTGTGTGTGTGTGTGAACTTTTTTAAATTGATTAAAAAATTGGCTTAGATAAATATAGAAATTCTAGTTTTTTTTCTTCACATTAATGTTTGCATGGGCCAGCATGTAATAATAATAATGGCTTATTGTGTGAATTGTTCAATTGTCGAGTCACGATTGAGATGTCACGGCCGAGAGTCGGCCTACAGAGACACTTTTATGATTGCGTTAATGAAGAGAAATGGATGAGGGTTCGTATGACGTTAGGTGGCGACAGCTTCTTTTTTTTATTGAGGCCCGATGTATCGTGTGGGTTGGATACGGGTCTAATTATTATAATTTAACAAAACTGAAGGTTGAACTCGTAAATACTTAGGTTTATTAATTACCACCACCACCACCGAAGTACTACTCTTGTCCTGATGGTTTTTACCTATTGCAATAACAAAAATTAAAGTTTCCCTTTGCCTGTCTTAGAAATTTCCACTACGACGCACCACTGAGAGAGTTCATATCGATTTGTCATATTGGATCTGTAACAAGTTGGCATGAAGAAATGGAAGATGCATGAAGTCCGCGGGCCAAATAATTCTTGTACGCGAGCCTCACGCGGTCGACATCCGTGACTAAATCTGTTCTTGTGCAAAACTGAGTGTCTCGTAGAAATATGGATTGCCAATGTTCCGTAACGATTTTTATAAGTGTAGACCCATTATCTTACAAAATCATCATATTCTCAATTACTGAACACACACTCACGTTTTGTATGTTTAACTTATGAAAATCATTTCGTATATTACCATATATTATAAAAAAATAATATGGTACTGCACCGTACATAAATCTCGTATTTATTATTATTATTCTTATTATTATTATTCTTATATTATTATTCTTATTATTATTATTCTTATTATTATTATTCTTATTATTATTATTATTCTGTGTATATCTCCTGTAACCTCTTAATTGGTATTTCTTTTGCATTGTATATTCTGGAAAAATTGGTATAGTCCTGTTGTATATTTTCTGTTCATCATGTAGCTTATGAAGCAAGCTTATTGCACAATTTTCTTTCTATCTGAAACTGTTAAACGTGACATCATCATTATATGGGGGTTTCATTTAGTATATTTTTACCTACTGTTGTTTGTACGATTGTCATGGAATGTGTGTATATATTTGAAGTCGGACTGTTGTAGGCCTAATTGTGATTAAAAGTAAACTACCTCTCTTCACGATCCAGCGTTAAAATTACGAATTTACACACTTTCCCCCGTCAGTTTTATTGTCTCTGTTAAAATAAATCGGAAAATAGTAGTGATTGTCATTTTAAAATTTCCTTCTTCGTTCAAAGATGTAACGGCCATGTTGCCCGTATTGAATCTTTGCTGGACAAAGAGCTATCTTGTATAAAATTCAGAAATCAGTGGAAAGCAGCGAAAAGAATATGGATAACGTAAAATTAAATAAAATAGACGTTTTCACTAAACTTTGTTCTTGGTGCTGTATAATATATTGCGTTTTTATTAGGGATGTACCGGATCACAATATAACCGGATGTAGCTTTTTATTTTTGCTAGATACCGGATAATTCGGCCGGATCAAGAAATACCGGATATTTGGCCGGATCAAGAAATACCGGATATTTGGCCGGATCAAGAAATACCGGATATTTGGCCGGATCAAGAAATACCGGATATTTGGCCGGATCAAGAAATACCGGATATTTGGCCGGATCAAGAAATACCGGATATTTGGCCGGATCAAGAAATACCGGATATTTGGCCGGATCAAGAAATACCGGATATTTGGCCGGATCAAGAAATACCGGATATTTTGGCCGGATCAAGAAATACCGGATATTTGGCCGGATCAAGAAATACCGGATATTTGGCCGGATCAAGAAATACCGGATATTTGGCCGGATCAAGAAATACCGGATATTTGGCCGGATCAAGAAATACCGGATATTTGGCCGGATCAAGAAATACCGGATATTTGGCCGGATCAAGAAATACCGGATATTTGGCCGGATCAAGAAATACCGGATATTTGGCCGGATCAAGAAATACCGGATATTTGGCCGGATCAAGAAATACCGGATATTTGGCCGGATCAAGAAATACCGGATATTTGGCCGGATCAAGAAATACCGGATATTTGGCCGGATCAAGAAATACCGGATATTTGGCCGGATCAAGAAATACCGGATATTTGGCCGGATCAAGAAATACCGGATATTTGGCCGGATCAAGAAATACCGGATATTTGGCCGGATCAAGAAATACCGGATATTTGGCCGGATCAAGTATTCTAAAGGGCATAAAATGTTAAAACTTGCTATTAACCAGTGGTTTAATAAACGTTTATGGTTCCTATAATTTTACAAAATCATTATTCTCAATGCATTCAATGCTGGAAAGAAAAATAGTAGTTGATTGGACCTAGTTCTGCTAAATTTTAGAGAAATCTAACTGTGTGTGTTTTTTGTTTAAAAGAAAATCATTATAAATGTTAAATTTAGCCCTTTATTGCACACGGCTCTTCCCACAGCTGAATAAAATCGTCTGGCATTAGCCATAATAAAGTACACGCAAAAACTTCAAATATGAAGCGTGATTAAAATGTTAATTAATTATCCGGTATCCGGCCGGATCATACTTTATATCCGGTATCCGGCCGGATACTGAAGAAGTGGTCGGATACCGGATCGTGATCCGGTATCCGGTGCATACCTAGTTTTTATACACTAATTCATATGAAGCTTCATTATGAAGATTTCCTCAGATCATGTTACATTTTGAAGTACAAATGATTATATAGAACTCTTTAATACTGTAAATATTTATAATTTATGAAAGGTTTACAACATGGTTACACCTACCAAAGTTACTTTAGGGAGTTTGATAGTATCGATATGTGTACTATTTGTAGCTGGACACCCATCATATTTCAATCATTTGATTTGGAGTTGTAGTGTATATATTGATATATAGGATATAAGGCGTGGGCATATCAACTTGCATTATTTACTGACATTTCACAATATATATATATACACACACACACTGCTTAATTTGTGACGGAACGCTCCGGAACGCCGTTTCGGTACTTTTATTTTAAAATCTAATAATAAAAAAAATAATAATAATTTTAATAAAAAGGTCAGCAACGTAATTTCGTAATATAAAATCCAACGAAATGCCCATACATAAACTCCGCCCATCTCAGGCTCCTAATATATCTTAATATTCAATCCGATATTACTTATGGAGAAGAAGAAATTAGAAAATTGTGCTCCAGATTTCAAATCCATGAAAGACGGACAATCCGAGCTTTTCGAGAATATACCAGTAGTGGCACCACTCAATCCACTATACAACACTTACAAAGGACCATTGAACTTATACCAATTTCATCCAGCGAATGTGAGCGAGGACTCTCTCAATTGAATCTTATCGTCACCCCTAGTCGATCTTCTCTTAATATTCCTACAATATCAGCTTTGATGTTCATTAGAATAGTGGGACCACCGTTCTCAAAATTTGACCCAACAAAGTATGTTGATTCATGGTTAGCGCAAGGACATCATTCAGCGACTGATACAGACAGTAGAAAGCGAAAACTAGTCGATCATGCAGAAAGAAGTTTGGAGTGTGTGGAAATTAATGTGATTATTCTATTAACTTCCTATATATAGCAATAGCATGTAAGTAAAGCAATTTTTTTGTTTCAAATACATATAATATTTTGTTTCACTTACATGAAATAACATTTCACTTAGATGTTGCAATCACAGTAACTTTTTCTTTAAAATAATACTGTATTCGAAGAACTTTCATTTGCATATTGCGCAGTTTTCGTAGAAAAAGCGCTTAAAATGCGTTGGTTCGGGGGCGCCGCCCGGACCCCGCTGGGGGAGCTTACAGCGCTCCCCCAGACCCCCTAACTGTGAGGGCTTCACCTGCGTTCCACTTTTTCATTTACAAATTAAGCACACTATCTATCTATCTATTTATCTATCTATCTATCTTATCACATCAACAATGGCAGCAACCTTACTAACAGGCTGGGCTACGTACCGCACCTATGGAAAATTAGGACCAGTTGTGCGCGAGTATATTCATTTTTAAACGACCTTATTTAGTGTCAACGTAGATTAATTCGTAATTTATTCGAAATTTATTCAAGTTAGACCTTCATTATATGGGAAAAGTTAAAGAAAAAAGTTTTAGGTATTGTGTAGGTTTAAATTCATTGAATAAATAGGAATTTAAAGGCTGATCATCTCTGTCGATTCAGTCGGTAATGTAATGATGGGGTTGTTTAACCTCCTTCGCAACATCTAAGGTCATATGACGGAGGGAACGCGTAACTTTACGTGAGTTCCGAACCACGGGTCGTTACAGAATTTGAATGAGGAGATGGTCTTCCATCCAACTACTCTCTCCGCACCCAATGTCGTTTAACTTCGCTGATCGATGGGAAGCGTGTTACTATATTGGCCACGACGTAACCCGACTCAAATGGTAATGGACTTTTATCTTGGCCGGTGTAACCGCGTGGAAATTTTTATGGAACTTCAAGAGCAAACGATATTTTTTTGCTTTGTTTGAATTCGTTTACAGCCGGTATCGTGTTTGAATAAGGTTTTTCCCCGAGCTTACGTACACCCGCAGGGTGTTTGAAGAACAACGACTACGGATCATATAGAACATTGATACTCAAAAAGTATTGCAGCCTCGTAAATTTCATTGTGCGCGAGTCAGACCAAAAGTAAAATAAAAAAAAGATAAGTATTATACATAAAGATTGGTGTATTATCCACGTTAGACACCAGTACGTGTCCAAATTGCGTTGGAATTGTTTTTACAAGGGCCACTCGGTATATTTCGCCCCCACCTTTTTATTTTCTTTCCAAGTTTCCTTGTAAGTTCCAGAAATTTTGTACACAAGTAGTTGCATACCTTTTTTAAAAGTTTTTATTTTCCCACATAGGCTCCATCCTTTTCTACGGCTTTCCTCCACCTCGAAACAAGGGCCTTTATTCCTTGCTGGTAAAAGTCCGCTGGGTTCCGCTGGACCCATCTCTTAACCTCCTCAACAACCTCATCGTCACTCTGAAACTTTCTTCCACGAATAGCATCCTTCATTGGCCCAAACAAATGGAAGTCTGAAGGTGCCAGATCCGGGCTGTATGGAGGGTGGGGTAACACAGTCAAGCGCATTTTTGTGATGGCCTCTCTAGTTTGCAAACTGTTGTGTGGTCTTGCGTTCTCGTGCAAAAGGAGGACGTCTTCCAATTCTCTCCGGTCGAACTCGCTTTATTCGTCTCTGGAGTCTTTGTAGGTAGCAATATATGCCTCTGAGTTGGTTGATTGGCCTTAATTCATAATGTCCACCAGAATCACCCCTTTCATGTCCCAGAAGATGGTGGCCATAACCTTTCCTGCAGAGTGAGCCATTTTGAACTTTTTCTTGCGTGGGGAGTCTGCGTGATGCCAGTCCATGGATTGGGGTTTTGTTTCAGTTCAAAGTGGTGTACCCAAGTCTCGTCTCCTGTCTCGTATCGAACCAACGACTCGGAAACAATTTCTTTTCTTTGGGCTTTGTGATCTTCAGTCAGTTCGCGAGAAACAAACCGTGAACACACTTTTGAGTATCCCAATTGCTGAATTATCGTATTCACACTTCCTTCACTAATTCCTAGCTCCTTGTATGTGACGCGCCGATTTGATCGAATGATACTGTTAGCACGTTGCACAGTGAGAGATGTCACAGCCGATGGCGGGCGACCGCTGCGTGGCTCATCATCGAGGCTGGCTCCCTCTCTCCGATGATCTCGCACCTTTAGACCAGCGTCCGACTGTGCTTCGATCAACAGCATCATCTCTGTAAACGTTTTGCAGACGCTTGTGAATATTTCCAACTGCTTCCTTCTCTGCGGTTAAGAACTCGATAACAGATCTTTCTGACGCACACCACTGTCAGACGCCATTTTCGAAACTGTTAACCATCGGTTTTATACAAGGGCGTTGAAAAGCGGTTTTATACAAGGAGGGGCGGTTCAAACTGGAAAAACCCGGTTATGTGAAGCGTAGAAAGTTCAAACTTACGGCCCAAAAGACGTTTCAACCCCATCGTCTATTATTTAGCTAAGAAAAAAGGGTGGGGCGAAATATTTGAGTGCCCCTAGTATATCCTTGACCAAATAAGTTTGGAGGGGCCATACTGGATTGCACTTACCCGTCCGTCCGTCACACTTTCACGTCTTCGCTATAACTTGAAACGTTCAACATAAATTGGAAAACACACACACACACACACACACACACACACACACACACACACACACATATTAGGTCCCTACATCAAAGGTTAAGGTTACAATGAAGGTCAAACATCAAATGCAGATTTTTCATATTCGCCCCATAACTTTTGATCGCTTAGTATAAATCAGTGGTTCCCAAACTATGGGTAAATTACTCGCGGGGGGTGGGGGGGTGGGGGGTTAATGAATAATTTTTCGGGGGGTAATGGAGGCGGCAGTTAAAAAAAGAAAGTATCAAGTTTGTAAATATAAAATTAATATATTATATATATATATTTTGTGTGTGCGTGTGTGTGTAAAATAGTTCGTTTTTTTGTGTGCTTTCTATGAAGGGGGTAATATGGACGGAGGAAATCGAGAGTTTGGGTAACGAAGGAGAAAGTTTGGGAACCACTGGCATAAATTAAGGAAACTTCATACACTTTTCGTCAAAAGACGATGTGCCGCGAGCAAGAATCGGGTCCATGCATCAAAGTACAAGGTCACAAATGTAGGCGGAGATATGGCTGTTGTTCTGACGTAATTCTTGTTCGTTATGTATTAACAATTTTGAGAGGTTGCATATTTTCTACCACTTAAATTCCATAGAATTTCTTTCGCGAAACTTGTACATGTTCTTTGAGCGTACAAAAGACTTTTAATTCATTAAAGAAACATTTCAGGTTTAGCTTGATAATGGTTTGTGCTGGCTCATCCATGCAAGTTCACAGAATTCCTATCTAACTTTTTCTTCAATAAGTTGGAGGATTACTGTTTTAGGGGTTTCTTAGAGTCGCCGTACCTACAACATCCTGATATACGGCCGGGCTACGTCGTAACCATGTCGCAACACCGCTTCCCGATGATCCTCGAAGTTCAGCGACATTGGGTCTGATAGTACAGTAGTTGAATGAGTGACCGTCCTCAGCGTTCAGATGATGTAGCGACGCGCGGTTCGAAACCCACGTAAAGCTGTAGGTCCCTTCCATCATGTGGCCTTTGACGTTAACGAAGGAGGTTAAACAAGATGAATCCTTTTAACTCTGAGGGCCCTCCCCCCCGCCCCTGAAATTTATTTTTCTTCAGTAGCAGTGATTGAAATATGGAAGTACGATGGGATGGGAGCTTCATGCCAACCGTCCGTCCGTCCGTCCGTCCAATAAATCGTCGTCAAGCGACCTGTTATTTTATTTTTATATCAACGCTGCGCCTCTTTGTAGCCAATAAGGAATCATTCTGCCAACCAGCTTTTGCCTGAGAGTATCCTTGCCATCATACTTCATATGAGCCAACCGTTGTTACTGGACGAAAGGCCTTTTAGACAGTAAACCAAATTGTTTTCATACCTCATATACGAAACTATTTTTTGCATACAATCTGCACATCCTTTTTCGGTTTTGAGATTTGATTTTGTAATCAATAATTCGTACGATGACGCCTTGAAATTGTGACGTAGCGAGAGCAAAATAATGACGTAGATTGATGACGTCACGCGAACGACCTTGACTCTTGTCTCGTTGCAAGATGCTCGTAACAGGATCATTCCCCACCACTCTCCCCCACTTTTTTTCCCTTTTCATACTGAGATTATTTCTGAAAGGTAAGTCATAAAAACATCCACTCGCATGAAGTATTTTCTGGTATTATATTATCAAATAATAGGCCTACACTAAGTGATTTTTTAAAATGACTGGTTGAAATGCGCGCACACGCACATATATATATATATATATATATATAATATATGAGAGAGAGAGTGTTACAAGGAAAAGAAGTACCTCAAAAGGCCTTGCGGCCCATACCGAGGAGGTACCAATGGCAACGGGTGCCAGGGAAAATTTTCTACACCCTCAAATAGTGTGCAAGATTTGGTTAACCTTTTCTTGAAGTGATCCACAGAGGAACTGTTCACAACTTCTGAAGGTAAACTGTTCCACGTGCCACAGATCTTATACGTAAAGTAATTTCCACACACACTAGTCCTAAACCGTTTCAAATCCAACTTCCAACCATTGTTGCGAGTTGGGTTATCATTTAAACTAAACATGCTTCTAAAATCGACATCGTTGAACCCACGTAAGAGCTTGAAAACCTCGATGAGTTGACCGCGCAGCCTCCAAGTTTCCAGCGAAAACAAGTTCAGGGCGCGTAAGCGTCGATTGTAGCCCATATGCCTAACGGAAGGGATTAACTTTGTGGCCCTCACCTGCACTCGCTCCAGCCTCTCAATATCTTTCCTGATGATGGGCGACCAGAACTGCACTGCATACTCCAGGTGCGGCCGAACCGGGGAATTGTACAGAGAGAGCACAATCCTTGTTCCGAAACTGAAATTGCCTCCTGATATAACCCAACAGCTTCTGGGCTTTCTTTTCCACCTCTTCGCACTGTTTGATAAAGTTAAGGTCGCTGCTAATTAGCACACCCAAGTCCTTTTCCAAATCAGTGGCCTCGATATTACTCCCCAACATTGAGTAGTCCGACTTGGGATTGGCGTAGCCAATGTGCATCACCTTGCATTTACCCAAGTTAAACGGCATTTGCCATTTTTCGGACCACTCTCCTATCCTACCTAGGTCCGCACGCAGTTGCTCGATCGCCTCCGGCGTCCCAACATTGGCCCCAAGCTTGGTGTCATCAGCGAATTTGGCGATCCGACTGACGCTGCCACCGTCTATATCATTTATGTAAGTGATAAACAACAGCGGCCCCAAAACGGGACCCTGAGGAACCCCACTAGTGACCGAGGCCCAACCCGAACTAGCCCCTTTAATTACAACCCTCTGCCGCCTATTCTTCAGCGTTTTCAATCCACCTACCTATTTCCCCACCGATACCCATCGCGTGCACTTTCGCCATTAGCCGGCGGTGAGGTACCTTATCAAAGGCTTTCTGAAAGTCGAGATAAAGTATATCAATCGCCCTACTCTTATACTCACCCAACATGACGTGGAAAAACTCGAGCAAGTTGGTGAGACACGACCTATGCCGTCTAAACCCATTTTGGGAGTCCACAAGCAGCTTGTACGAATCCAAATGGTCAACGATCCTATCCGCTATTATCCCCTCTAATAATTTACCTACAACTGAAGTGAGACTAGGGACGATAGTTCCCTGGACTTTAGTGATCCCCTTTCTTAAAGATAGGGGTCACGTTGGCTTCCCTCCAGGCACCTGGCTCGTCTCCAAAGATTTGTTGAAGAATGTAGCCAGGTGGGGAGCCACCTGGCCGCGCACCTCCCGCAACACACTGGGGAGAAACTGGTCTGGCCCAGGAGCCTTAAACGCGCTCAGTTTGTCTATTCTATCGAAAACGACTGTCGCGGTACATCGAACATTATCCAGGCCAGCACCTTCGTGCCTCACGCCTGGCTCGGGGATGATGCGGGTGTCCTCCCTGGTGAACACTCCCGCAAAGTACTCATTAAGCACATTGGTGGTGTCCGCGTCGGAGGTCCGCAGAACGCTTTCTACTATTAACATAACTGAAGAACTCCTTAGGGTTCCCCTTACATAGGCTTGCCACCCGTAGTTCTTCGTTACGTTTCGCTAGTCTAACCTTCGCCTTCACTTCCTTACTCAGGCGGACATACGCTTCAGTGTTCTCATGGGAACGATTGGCCTTCGCCCTCCTATACGCTACTTTCCTATTTCGGAGAGCCGAAGCGATGTCACGATTGAACCACTTAGGCTGCATTGAAGCAGGGGTGACCGGTTTTGAGGGTATGTCAGCAGACTGCAGCACCATAAACTCGTCCCTGAATGCACTCAACACTCCCTCAACATCGCCGCCGACCTCTAACCCCATCTCTCCTACGCTATCCCTGAGGCTAACAAAGTTCGCCCGCCGGAGATCGAGCTTACTGCCTCTCGAGTTACAACGCTTCACCCGAGGGACGCACACACGGAACCTAATAAGACCGTGATCACTCCCGCCCAACGATTCGTCAACGGTGAGGCCAGTGACGAGGTTGTCTTCGGTCGTGAATACTAAGTCTAGAACGCTTTCGCCTCGTGTAGTCTCGTTGACCCACTTGAGTGAGGAAGTTCTCATCAGCAAAGTCAACTAGCCTCCTCTCTTCAGCATCAGCAGTCCTGTTTTCCCACTTTATGCCGCGACAGTTGAAGTCTCCTAAAACTACACACACCCTATCCCCTAGCAGGCTACTGAGTTCGGTGTACAGGGCTGTATCCTCCTCGAGGAGGAGATGCGGAGGTCTGTATACCAAGATTAACCTATAGCTCGTCCCTCCCACATTCAGATCGACACAAGCAGCTCCCGTTCCGACCGGAACTGGCAGTCAACCGGACTCAACGTCTCTGACGTATATTAGTACCCCCTCCCCCCTCCCCACGGGTGCCGTCTTTGTGAAACATTCTATACCCGGGAATTTCGAACTCCCCAACGTAGTCCCTACGATCAGTATGAATCCAGGACTCGGTGATAGCAACGGTATCCTGGTATTCTGATGCTAAGAGCGCCCGTAGCTCGCAAAACTTGTTCTTAATCGACCTAGCATTAAAAAGCATTGCACGGAGGGAGCCTCCCTATTCTGACCGCCCCCTAGCACGACCCGTTTCCCGAACAGCCAGGGCTGTCGGGAGTTGAAGAGCCCCTCACTAACGAGAGGGCAACTTCCGCAGGAGCCTGAGACCCCTCCAACGTGGAAGGAGGGTCACCCACCTGTACCTGGACGCACCCTTCAGTTGAAGGTACGTCCGCCACCGGCTCATCATCATCCCTCCCCAGTGGGGGCCCATCATATCCCCGGACTCGACCTCACCATTCTGTATAGGTGCCGGTCGAGCAGCGCGCCTAGCACACCTTTACCTTTGTTATTGAGGTGGACACCGTCCCTCTGGTAAAGGTCCCACCTACCCGAAAATGCGTCGAAGGGGTCAATAAACCTCACGCGCAGCGGGACGCACAAGTCTTGCACCCTCTCGTTGATGCCAGTGACCTTACTGAGCGCGTGGTCACTGGCATTCATTCGCGGTAAAATACCCATTAACATTCCCCTGTCTGTCTTAAGTTTTAGATCATCCGCAAGAGACATGAACCTACCCTACCGCCTTTGAGGAACAAGTCGTTGCCACCAGCATGGACAACGATCGCAGTCCTCTGACTAGCCACGCGCATCTTATCTAATTCCTTCCTTATGTGCGCCGTTCCCCGACCGGGTAAGCACCTTACCTTCCTCCTGTCTCGGTTTGCAGAAGCAAAGTACTTCTCCTGGCCCCTAATCTGCGAGTCCCCAATTAAAACGGTCTCTTCCTCCTTCGCGCACAGGAGACTAAAGCGGTTGGAGGTCCTGACGGGGGCAACCGGGGTCTCGGGCTTCGGCTTCGCAGCCTTCTTGCACGAGACCTTTCGATACCCGTCGCCACCCATAGACTCGGCCGCACTTACACCACCCGACCCACCCCGACCGGCAGCTACATACATCCTTCGGCTTCTTTGGGTCATCAGTAGGCCCCTTCCCACCCTTCTCTATCGGCCCCTTCTTTACGCCCTCCACCTTACGCCGCGGTTCCATGCATTCCACGTGGGTCGCTGGCGATTCCTGACACTGATTTAGGACCCTGGTCCCCGGTTGCACCTCTACCCTTTCTCCGCGGTCCCGAGCTCTGTCCATTCCATCGCTGGACCCCCTTTCCATGGCAGCTATCCTATCCTGAATGAGCTCCGGGTTGGAGGGTGGCGCAGCCTCGTCAGTGACCGCCGCACCTCCAACAGCCGATCTGGACGACTCGAGCCGCCGGACCCTCTCCTCCAGCTTCAAGTAAAACTGCAGAGTTCGCAAAAGCGGCACATGCTGGAGTGGTTGATCTTCTCGAAGCAGGCTTCTTTGAAGTTCGTCACCCACTGGTTTACTTCACACCTCGCACATTCAGCTTTCAGTTTCTGTGGTCCAGTAATTGTAACTTTTTTTTTTTTTTTGAATTCTGAATACTCTGAATAAATAAAGCGTTCTAGCTACGAAAACTATCAAAAACGTTCTGACCAGTATATAAAAAAGGAGGGGGGTGAATTCTTCCCGCGCGTAGACGCATCCACCTATTTGCACGTGACGTTCATCCCTTCCAGAAGACTACACCTCTCGCTGCTGCCGCACCGACCAAAGGTCTCCCCAGGGCCGGACAGTCCCAAACGTGTCGCAGCTACCAACTGACAAACACTCGCGACGCAGGCGTCACGGATTTCCCGCCAGGAGCGACAGCGAGATGCAGCCCCTTACTAAGTCTTACTAGTCACTCAAAAGCGGCCAGACTCTTAGAATCCAGTGTTCAAGGGATATCCCACCAGACCCAGAGGCTACGCCCGAGACTTTACGCTGGCCTGGCAGCCAGCTGGGCAGTAAAGCTCTCACCTCAGCAGTACAGCCAAGCACCATCAATTGGTCACCAAAGAACGGTCGCAGGGGGGCTGGTCAGGCCATTACGCGTTAGGAATGGGCTTAACGGAGCACTAGCCACACACCATTCATCGCGCCCCTACGCCTGGGACCCCTCCATCCCAGTCTCTCTCAACCTACGAGCGTTAAATGGTGTTATTTATAGAGGTTCCAAAGCCTCTTTTCCCACGCATGAGGTAGCAGTAGGGTCCTAATAGTAAAAGAAGAGAAAAAGACTTAATACTAAAAGAAAAGTTTTTTTTTTTTTCAGTCAGAGGAGAACATCCTTAATGTAAGCTAAAATGACAGAGTAGGGATGGGATGGGGTCCTAGTAACCCACGGGACAGGATTGTGCAATATACCTCACCCGCCCTCCCGAAAGAAAGAGAGAACCTAAAGGAACTGGCAGCCAATTTCTCTAGAATCCCACGACTCGGGACCGGAGGGCTGTCACACCCCAAGTATAAAGTTTACAACATCCAGAAGAAATGTGCATAACCTTTATATTCCCTGCCCCTGCGGAGAGAGAGACTCAGAGACTTTACGTTGTACTAATACTCGCTCGACTGCCTTAGCTTCAATTACTTCCGAAACAGTCTGGAGTGTGATGTCGATAATTATACAAGTATTCTTGCATACGTCACGCTTCCTATTTTGCTCCATTCCTCTCTCAATCTTGCTTGAAGCTCTGACTTGAATCGACGTGTTTTAACTCTTGACACTTTCTGCCCAAAGATATTCCATGAGGTTTATGTCTGGAACTTGGGATGCCACTGGAGAAGGTTAATCTGCTTTATTGGCAAACGGATCCCTATACTCTCTGTCGATATATTGTAGGGCTGGGCGTCCGGGATCCCGGAGGAAGTAAAGTAGACGGCTCATTTCTCAGAATTTCGATCGCGGGATTTCCCCATATTCTGTTTTCAAGGGAGACTTAAACGGTTTTATTATGAAGTATATTTATTTCATGCAAAGGCTTGTATAGACGGCAAAAGAAAGCGTAGAAACTATATAATGATTTGTAATACGTTAAAGAATGTATAATATGAATTTTCTATCCTCATCTATAAGGGCTTTGCTAACTCTCCTCAAAACTGCTTTCATCGAACCAAAACACTTACTCCATCCTCAGAGTTCCAAGTTCGGTGTTCTCTTGTCCAATGAATGTTTTTTTTTTACGACTGAACTTGGATAACAAAAGCTTTTTCATTGTTTTGAAGCATCGAAGCCCATTTTCTGGAAATTTTCTTACAGCTGTTCAAGATAAAACAATCCCAGTTTTCTGATCTTCGTCACGACCCTGAGGAACTTTCTGCCGTCCCAGAGGTAGTGATGTAAAAAAAACGTTTTTTTTGTTTTTTTTTGGTCGTTTTTTTTTTTGTTTTTTTTTTGTTTTTTTTAATAATTAATATAGATATTGCCTATTTAATTATAAGGTATACTTTTGCAATATATATTATAAAAATAAATAAATAAATAATAAAATAGGCCATATGGTACCAGTATAGAATGTCCTTTTCAGCCTATTTACAGAAAAACTGGCCTCTTTCTTGCACTGAAAGTCTTGTATCTTGAGATCCATTAAACTTGCGAGAACACTGGCTGGGAGCTGACTGCCCATTGTCCAACCTTTCCAGGACTCTCCCATCCATGCCTCGGATTTTGAATCTCCCACTTAACTATCCTTTAGACCCGCGATGACATATTCCCCCCCCCCCCCCCCACGAGACCATCCATATATATATACATACACATACACCCATATACATATATACCAATATACAGGGTGGGCCGTAAGTTTCCATACATAGGAAAAATTAAACGTTTGTTTTTATGTTTCAGATACCCTAAGAATATGCGTTTGACGTAAGATCTTGTTTACTGATGAAGCAAATTTTTACGTCAATGGAGAGGTTAATCGGCAAAACATACGTTATTGGAGTAATGCTAACCCTAACTGGCTGAGTCCGACGAAGATGCAAGGTGCCGGTAAAGTGATTGTGTGGGCCGGGATATGGGGTGACAGAATTATTGGACCAATTTTTGTCAGTGGAATCTTAATGCCGAAAGGTATCTTAACATGTTGCAAGAAGAGATTTTCCCATCCCTGCTAAACGAGGAAGGTAACTTCCCAGTTTACTTCCAGCAAGATGGAGCTCCACCTCATTATGGTCTTCACGTGCGTCGGTATTTGGATCAGCAGCAGTTTCCGGATGCTTGGATTGGTCGGCGTGGTCCTGTGGAGTGGCTTCCCAGATCCCCAGATCTCACCCCCCTTGATTTCTATCTTTGGGGGCACTTGAAGGCCATGGTGTATCAGGAAAAGATACGAGACATAAATCATCTAAAGGAACGTATCACCAACGCCATTACAAGCATAACGTCAACTGTGCTAATGCGTGTTCATCAACAGTGGGGATCACGTATTGAAATGTGTTTTCAAAACAATGGCAACCATGTAGAGCATAATATATAAATAAAAATGGTTGTCCATAACAAAATGTTTATTTTTCCTATGTATGGAAACTTACGGCCCACGCTGTATACATAAATACTTATATACACATTTATATCTATTGTATACCCCATACACATGCATACATCCAGAATTCCAGATACATACGCATGCATACTCTCATATATACCTACACAAACTCATACACCTCTATTTCGCCCTTTCATTACCTCCGAGATCATTTAGCACATACAGTAATATCCATACAGCCAAAAGAAACCAATTAAGCACAGACAGAGCAGCAAAGCTAGTATTTATATCCCAAAATGCAAAATTCCAAGAAAGTGAAGTAAAACATGGTGCTACATTGGCTTCGTCAACATCCAAATCTGCAATAAATACCAGTACCTGTGATATTGAAACTATTTGCTTTAATCAATCTAGTGATAATGATTCTTCAATGGAAATAGAATCAGATAATGAAAGTTAAACAGCATTAGGTTAACACAAAGGTTAAAGAAAGATGAATATTTATATTTTTTTTATTTTTCTATTTGGAATATATATATATATATATTATTATATATATATATATATATATATATATTATTATGTATATACACACACACACACCACACACACACACTGGTATTCTTGCCAATCCCAATTATATCTATTGTTTTATACCAGTATTATGGATATTATACCAGTACCTGTGATATTGAAACTAGCATATATGCTCTACCCAATCTAGTGATGATTCTTCCATGGAAATGAAGGTTAACCAACATTAGGTTAACAAAAAGGTTCAAAAAAAGGTGAATATATTTTTTTTCTATCTGGAATATATATACTGGTACTCTTGCCAATCACAATTATGTATATTGTTTGAAATGAGGAAGAATGTTTTATGTTCTAGTTAAAAAATATAGGTATATACATATAAAAATGAGGGTTTGTTTTCCTTTCTATTATATACTTTTGTGTGATTCAGTTTTTCTAAAAGATGACTATATACATATACTAGGTATAACCGTATAAGCATGGTAGTATAGTAAATTATAGGTAATACTAATATACTTATTAGATTAAAGGAAGAAAAATATGGAATAAGTTTAAAACAATAAAAAACAAAAAAAACAGACTATCTTCGTTTTAAACAAAAAAAACGACAAAAAAAACGACTCACATCACTACCCAGAGGGGGAGGCGTTTTAAATGCACGTCAACCATTTCCGACCCCTGAGGGACTTTGTACGATTTTCTTTCTTGGAATCTTTTCAGTTTCGTTTGTAGTGCACTTTTGAAGCCCCACCCCATACGGACTCTCTTCCTTCGTCATTTTCCTCGTTCTCGGCATTTTTGACCTGAAATTCATTTCAGCCATTGTCCTGAAATGAGTCTTAAATACTTTCGAGTACTGGTATTACTGAACATAGAAATGCAAATTATGTATTCAAGGCCTCACCCAGCACATATTGTCCCATGGCACTTTTGTAATTATGTTTCAATGATAATGCATGATTTACTATGTTCTCTATACATTTATATATCTATAAAAGCAGCAAAAACCATTATCTTGAATTATATATCATCCCTGTTTGGTAATTTTAGAAGCTGCTTATATACAGGGAGGTCCAAAAGTCCCTATCCATTTTGCTGAAATACGAGTAATAGTATTTTAAAATAAAAGTGTAGTAACATAATTATATGTATATTTATTTATCAAGCTTAAGTCTAAGATTCGACGTGAGCACTATCAGTGTGTCTGCAAATCTCAAATCTGTCCACCATTGCGGAGCACATTCTCAACCATCTCTGGGGTTATTTTAGCGACTGCCGCGACACTGCGGGTCTGTGTAACACACTTGTAAACCTCAGAGTTCATAAAGCCCCACGCAAAGAAGTCTAATGGTGTTAAATCCGAAGATCGTGCTGCCCAGGGCCTGTTCCCACCACGTCCAATCCAGCGATTTGGTAAGAGCTCATCAAGGTACGCCTAAACGATGTTTACATAGTGACATGGAGCTCCATCTGTTGGAAGACAACAGTGTCGAGAATGCCATCTGAACGAAACGTGGGGGTTCAAGAAACTGCTGAGGCATGTCAAGATAAATTGGCCTTGTTACCATAACTTCTGCAATAATAAAAGGTCCGTAAATCTTCGAACTTGTCATACCCAACTAGCAAAGCTGGGCACAAACCGTTAATCGTTAATTAACGAAGTTAACTTTTTCGTTAACGATTTAACTTTTAAGTTAACTTTGAAAATCATTATCGGATTAATTAACTTCCGTTACATTTAACTTCCGTTAACCCAAAAAATTCATAAATAAACGTTTAAAAGTTTCTATTATTTTCAGTGCTGAGCAGGTGCGCAATTAATCCGCCACTGTTAATAGTGATGAACGAATTTCCATTTCCGCAGTGCAAAATCAGGCGATATATTTGTTTCCGTCGCCACAATGTGTGTCTTACCAAATATGGTAGTTATTTATGGCATTGGTTTGAGCAAAACATGGTCGACTGTAAAATCAGGCGGAAAGATTTGCCATTTGAGTTGAATGTTTCAACTTCTTTCAAGAAATATCACGAGCATTTTAAGGCACTTTCAATAATATATATGTAACAATTACAACAAATAACTACATTCGTTTCATTTGCAGTCTGTCTTTTGCGCAACATGTTTGTGCTAGTGAATATTTAAAAATAATCGTTGTCAAGTAAGTCATGTATATTTATAATATGTCTGTGAGTACCTTATTAGTAGTCTCCTTGATACATTTCAAGAACCATAAAACTGATCAGGTAAGATTTCAATTCTCATGTCACTTTGATGACATAAATTAAGTCAATTGATGTCTTACAATGGGAGCGTTTTCACCTTAACCCTTTATGTCCTGGCGGTACTTCTAGGTACCACATCTTTAAAATCTCCATAATTATTTTTCTACCCGGTTGATCCTGCCGGTACTTTTAAGTCCCAATGTGAATTAGTTTCTTTGAGATGGAGGGTATAGTCGAGGAGGCCATGAAGCAGCAGTCCAACGAAGTGGGCAACAACGAGGAGGAGGAGGACGACGACGACTTCAGTGCTGTCATCCAGACAAAAGAGAGCAGCAGAAGCCACAGGTCACTCAAGGGCAAGGCCCAGAACTTGGTCAAGACCTGGCTGGAGACCAACTCCAAGGACTTGCTGACAGATGCTGCCTTCTTGGGTGAGCAAGTGTTGGTGGACTTGTTCATCAGGTTCAACACAGCCATCCCCTCCAGTGCTGCAGTGGAGCGTTTGTTCTCTATGGGCAAGGACATCCTGAGGGCCAAGAGATAACTTCTTGGTTAACGAAGGTAACTTCTTGGTTAACGAAGGTAACTTCTTGGTTAACGAAGGTAACTTCTTGGTTAACGAAGGTAACTTCTTGGTTAACGAAGGTAACTTCTTGGTTAACGAAGGTAACTTCTTGGTTAACGAAGGTAACTTCTTGGTTAACGAAGGTAACTTCTTGGTTAACGAAGGTAACTTCTTGGTTAACGAAGGTAACTTCTTGGTTAACGAAGGTAACTTCTTGGTTAACGAAGGTAACTTCTTGGTTAACGAAGGTAACTTCTTGGTTAACGAAGGTAACTTCTTGGTTAACGGTGCCCACCACTGCCAACTAGACATTAACTTTTGGAGAACCCCTCTCCCATTCGTAGAACTAGGTTAGTTTTTCACTAGCCCAGATACGACAATTATGTCTCTTAACCTTTCCGCTTGTGTGGAATGTCGCCTTATCGCTGAAGTGTGGTTTAATAAGTTTTCGGTATGGATTTTTTCAATCAATTCTGTGAACATGGCGGCTCGTCTTGGATAATCCTCTTCGCGTAACTCGTAGGTTCCCAACCGGTGGGCCATGGTGGATTTTCTAGTGGGCCACAACTAGTGTTTGTAAGGCTTCAAAATAAGTCTGATATATTATAAAAAATATCCTTATATATATATATATATATATATATATATATATATATATAATGGGCCACCAACATTTATGACCAAAACTGGGTCACCATAGTTAAAAGGTTGGGAACCACTGGCGTAACTCGTGCAGCTCTTGAATATGGCAACTTTTTTTTTAATGTTGATTTTAAAATCCTTAGAACAGTCGTTTTTGGTATGCTCAGTCTACGTGATGCTGTGCGAGTTGACATTCTAGGATTTGTTTCAGACATCTCTTACCAATTTAGACATTTTCTTGAAGTACCTGGACGTCCAGACCTTGCTTCATCATGAACAGATCATGTTCTTTTAAATTTATTGACCAGCTCGCGAACTGATTTGTCTGTAGGTCGTGGTTTGTGGAATCTTCTTTCGAGGTTTTCTCGAATTTCTTCGCACTTGTTCCCTTGGATACGTAGTGTTACTACCATCACACGTTCTTGTACATCGATTATCATCTACGGCCTGTAGAAAATGAAACAAATATAATTTCAGCAAAATAGATAGGGACTTTTGGACCACCTTGTGTATATAATATATATATATATATAAATTTTTTATAACCTTGTTTGTTTTGGTTAACCTTGGTTTTGCTTCCGCCCGACTTGTTCATTCTGACGAAGGTCAAGCTTGTCACTCCACCTTAGACCTACAGTTTAACGTCGAATCTGAACCACGCCCCACCAGAATCCCAGCGTCTTAACCATTAGGTTACCCAGGGTACCCATTTATCTATCAACCAATTTTTTGTGTGGAAGGATGAACAGCTGGGTTTTGCTGCACGCCGCCTGCCGTCGCCAGGTCTCGATCGATGGATTCGTAATCAGCGACGCTAACCGCTACACCACATATATATATATATATATATTACGACAAATGAATAAGTGAAACTTATTTGGATTCGTTTTTAAATGATAGAAGTTAAATCATCTTTACTAATTTCTGGTAATATATTTTTTCATAAGTTTAGGGCTTCCTCATTTTGGGGGTCAAGGCTAGTTTTTAAAATACAGCTCTGTGTAGACATTTTTTTTTGCCAATAATTACGGAGCAAGTTCTTGGGCACAATTTTTTTGTATCATATAACTTGTTTTGAAACTCAGAAAACGCTGTAGATTAAATCTTCATTATTGTTTTCCTGACCTTGTTAATCTGCTGACTTTGTCCCACTTCTATTTAAAATGTAGCTCACATTTTCCCTTAGAAATTACTATCAAGTTTTACGTTTTAAGTAATGCTCATAATTGCGTAGTTTGTACATAATATAGTACAAATTTGGTTAAGATCTAAGATTTTGCTGCGTATTTGATTGCAACATATGTTCGTTACAATGTTGGAAAAAAATCTCCGAAAAAATCTCAGAGGGCTTTTTTTTAATATGAGCTCGTAGATAGATTGTATGTATACTATATGTAATATTAGAAAAGGATGCTTTAAGAGATTGCTTCCTACTTATAACTAGCTGTACAGGCCAACCTCTATTGTACGGTAGGCCTATTAGTGTTTAAGAATTGCATGTAGAGTTGAGGAAGCAAGTTCGTCGGCGTCCTTATATGGATATGTATGTACAAATATGTCGAAAGTGCTTTGGTTGTTTTTGGATGCTGATTGGTGGGAGATTTAGAGCCATATGATTGGGTGAAAATATTACGTTTTCACTAAGCACACCCATTCAGTTTTAAGTATTATATGCGAAATAAATATACAGAATAAACTGGTGTTCTCGTAATAATTTTGAGTAAGGAAAATGCATATTTGGATATAACCTTGGTTTTGCTTCCGCTCAAATTGTTCATTTTGACGAAGGTCAAGCTTGTCACTCCACCTCAGTCATATATATATGTGTGTGTGTGTATATATATACATATATATATAGATATATAGATATAGTACTCGCGCGGTTATCCGTGGGTCGAGTTAACCATGATTTAAGTGACAATTGTCCACTTATCCGTGATTATGGCACCGAGTAAACCGTGATTTGTCGCGGTGTTTACATCCGCGGCTAGCCTCTCGCCAGTCCAGTACAACGCGCTTCGGTCAGTGCTCGGAGAGCTTTATAGAGTATATACGTGCGCTTGTGGCTTTGTATATATTTTTGTGGTGAGTACAAACTACTTAATTGTATATTATACTACAATAGAATAATACTGTGTGTGTGTGGTGGCGTGCGAGGTGGGAGGCCAGTCAGAGGTGGCGGCAGCAGCAACTGCACCAACCGGCGGGGTATACAGTTAACTGTGATCATGGACAGCCTCTCAGTCACTATATATATATATAATATAATCCTTTGCCAATGACAAAGATCAGTAGAAAAATAAGAAACCCAGAGGATATAGGATCTCTACAAACACGAACAGAATCAACAAGTGGTCTGAAGACAACAATATGAAATTTAACACCGATAAATTTCAACCGTTAAGGTTCGAAAAAAAAAGGACCTAAAATCCATGGAATACTATACCCCAAATGGACAGGAAATTCATAGAAAGTCTAAAGCAAAATATTTAGGAGTTGTAATGACTGATGCTGCAAAATTTGAAATTAAAATAAGTTAGTAGTAAACAGAGCAGAGAGACTAACTGGGCAGATAGATACTGAGAACCTTTAAACGAAGGGATAGGAATACTGGGTGTTTCAGGTCGACCCTAGAAATATGGAAATTGGCGGAATTTGGTATTTGAAGATTGTCATAGTAATTCCTACCTACTTGCTACAAATTCCGCCAATTTCTATATTTCTATGGTCGACCTGAAACACACTGTATAATGATTCCTCTATTGAAAACACTGAAAAGTTGGAATACTGCTCAGTCCTAACATCCCCATATAAAAAAGAAGACATTAGTCAGCTAGAAGGGATTCAGAGAAGCTTCACAGCCAAGATCAATGGATGCAAAGAACTAAACTACTGGAAAAGGTTATGTGAATTAAATCTATATTCATTGGAAAGAAGAGATATACACCATTATTTACACTTGGGAAAATAATGGAGAAACTAGCCCCCAATCTTTCTCTGAACCCTATAACCCCCCAAACAACAGTGGAAAGTAGAAAAGGGAGACTGTGTCGTGTTCCCAAATTAAAGACTAGACTGAACATCCTCAACTCTAAGGAATATAGTTTTGTTGCGAGAGGAACAACACTGTTTAACCAGCTGCATATCTTCAAAAGAAGATTAGACGCCTGGCCCAGAACAAGCCAAGATGAGCCGGGCGTACCTGGCTATATGAGGTGGAGAGTACAAGAAACCAACTCTCTACTTCACCAGGCCAACTCGAGAGGAGGGACGACAAGCTTGACCTTCGTGAAATGAGGAATCATCGCACTGAACATTCGAAAAAAATAAAAAATAAATATATAAATAAATATATAAATATATATATATATAATATATAATATTATATATATATATATATATATATTTGTGTGTGTGTGTGTAAAATCGTGTGTTTATGGAAAACTATTATATGTACAGTATATGAACTGAGCGTTATAACTGCGTATATAAAATGTAAACGGTAACCTACTTTTCAGCACGTTTGTTAAATACGTGTCAAGAAGTAACTGGGCTATTCCCTGTACCTTCTCAATGGACAAAGCTGCGTAGTACCTTTTGCCCAACAAAAGTTGGTACGCCAGCTGTACCGAAATTTGAACCCAGGGCCAGTGGATTCGTAGTTAGCGACGCTAACCACTACACGGAGACTATAACGGCATATATAAATTTGAATATATCCGTATCTGCCTCTATATATATATGCGTGTTTGTTCGTGTTCGATGATTAATTTGATTTTAAGTTCCAGAGCTGGGCACTTGCGGCATATTGCGGTACTGCGGTACTGCTGCACTACCAAACCGGTACCAAACCGGTACGCGGAAATTTGAATGCTGTAGCGGTACTGCGGTACTTTCAGCGATCCTTTGCGGCACTGCATTATGGGGCCCGGGGTGGTAGTGCGGTGGTACCGCAAGTACCGCAGTACCGCAAAATATGCCGCAAATGCCCAGCTCTGAATTTTTAACCTTTCAGAAGTGTAAAAGACTGAATTATGGAAAGTATATCGAAATCATAAAGTGATGAACATGTTGTAGTTGAGAATATAACTCTTCTTATATGTGAGAAATGGCAACACTTCAGACTAGATTACCTTGTGATTTTATAAGTTTCGAGCTTCTTTTTAATGTCAGATATCACGTAGGCGAATGTGAAAAAATTGCCTTTCGTGGAAGAATATTGGCCTATAGGAAATTGGTAAAGGAACACGGGAAATTGCAGATTTAGAATCAATCACGAGAGTTGTAAGTGTAAAAGAGAATTAGGTTATCCTTTGCGAGACAATATGTCGAACGCAATGTGGACTTTTAGGGATGTCATTTTCACGGATGAAAGGACGTTTTCTTCGATTAACCATGGAAAGACTTCAGTGCTGGCGAAGGAACGACACGCACATACGTGATGTGTAGTGTCTGGTGTAGGGCATGGTTAATTAATAAATTTTAGGAAAAAGTGATGAATGATGAAATTTTCTAATTAATCAATAATTAACTGATTAAAATGATTAAAAATCAAATGCTTCTGAAAAGAGTAAGAAAGAACTTTGTTTCTTTTGCGTGGGATAAGACCGAAGAAAACATTTTGCTCAAACATTTAGTTTGCTTAAGTTCAAGAAATCAGGCATGGGCGGATTAGACAGTTTATACACGCAAAAAGGTGCCAAATTCAAATGATACATTACAAAATTTTAGGTAAAATGATGGTAAAATTATGAGGAAAATTAATAATTTCTCATTTTCTAAAATATTTTTTGATTAATTAATGATTAAATTCGAACAATGACTGACTGATTAATCAGAACCATGCCTTAGTCCGGTGCTGGATTAATCTTCACACACACGGCTTAAAGCTTAAGGGCCACATTAAATAAAATAAGTAGTTCAATTTCACAATTATTTTGTTTAAGTTATTGTAACCAAAAAAATTTAAAATTATACTTATTTATCGATAAGTTATTCTATTCAATTCAGTTCAAAGAAATCACTACCATCTTCGGCCACTTTAATTCGGGGCAGTGTATTGAGGTTCTTGAGGAAATTTTCGTCTTTGGTAAAATCGTATGCATTTCCATATCTTGAAAGGATAATATGCACGACAACAGTCCATACATACGTCAAGAATGGTCCGACGATGATTTGAGGAGCAGAGAGACATCGAATTGTCAAATTGGCTAAACAAAGGCTGTGATATGAACCCGATAAGATCGTAAACTATTGGACCCACGAGAAAAACAGGCAGAGAGGCATTACTGTAGCATAACCTTCAGAACATGGGAATCTCTTCGAAGGATGCACCACATCACGGAGATGCATAGAGTCAATGCCTCAAAGACTTCAATCACTTAATAGAAAGGAACGTTGAATGAACAAAGTTCTGAATATTTACGTACAGCAGATGTAAGCACGAATATATATAACGGTGGTGTAGTGGTTAGCGTCACTGACTACGAATCCATCGAAACCCGGTGACGGCAGGCGGCGCGCAGCAAAACCCAGTTGTTCCACACAGAGATTGGTTGGTAGATAACCACTAGGTTACCCAGGGTTACCCATTTAAGACGCTGTGCTGTTGGTGGGGCGTGGTTAAGATTCGATGTGACAAGCTTGAACTTCGCCAGAATGAACAATTCGGGCGGAAGCCAAACCAAGGTTAACCAAGGTTAAGCAAGGTTATATATATAAAATATATTTTTATTATTATTATTTGTTTACCTATTTTTTTCTTGCTCAATGAAATAATAATAATTATTAGAACACCACTAGCGTTTATATATTTACTATTTCACATATTACGTAGGTTTAGTGAGAAACATTTTCACCCAATTGGCTCTAAATCTCTCACCAATTAGCATCTAAAACTTCACCAATGAGCTTTCGACATATACATAACCATATAAGGATGCTGAGGAACCTTCCTCTGCAATTGTACACGACTCGAAAGTTTAAAGTAACATTTTGTAGGTTATAGAATACAATTTTATAATTTAAAGTTAAACATTTTGGAGCAATGATCCTTTAGAAATCATTATTCCATTACTGGTACGTGGTAAAGTTGAAAGCCGAGGATCACCCGAAAATCAGGTCCTCCATGTATTCTTGTTTTTTGCTTTACGGTACCAAATATAATAATAAATTAAATTGAATGCCCGGTTAGGTCAACTTACGCCCTTGACGATTGGTTAGGTTAAGTCGTGATATTTTCGTTAGTTTTAACGAAGATATCATTTGGTAATTGAGGCTGGAGGCCCTGATCTTCAGGTGATCCGAAGCTGAGATTATTTTCGTTCCTGTCAGTTTGGGTCGCAGTTTTAAGTACAGTACCGTGGTTACAGCGACAAATTTAACATTTAAAAATAGTTTTCGTAGACCTTGATCATCGTGATAAAACGTGTGCACCATTTTTTAAAATTAAGGTTATAAATATATTGACATTCCGTGTATGTATTCGCAAACGAATCGGATGATGTAATAAAAATGAAGTATCGTGTTTTTTATGAGCCTTATATAGGCTGTACGTTAGGTTGTTCGTAGTACTTTCATCTACAACGTAATGTTGATATAATCTTTCTACAAAGGAATTTTTGTTTTGTAATTTGTGTTAATTAATAATTGTGCATTATAAATACGAAAGCGTGTTTATTTCTTACAAAACTACAGTTGCAAATTGAGCATAAAAACACCAGATGCGGGAAATCATATATATAATAATTAATTTTTTTCCGCGTAACGTGAAATGTAAATATGCGAAATGTAAATATGATGATAGTTATTAATAGAGCTGTTTATGAATTAAGTTGGAGAATTTAGAAAAGGATTTTCCTTCCCTACAGCCAAACATGCATCTTCCTAATGCGTGCCTATACTATACCACATATTTATAACTTTCTTCGTTATAATATACACTTGTGCAATATTACATAATATGTTACGTGTATACGAATGCTGCCCTTATAACAGATGCCAAACTTTAAAAATAAAGTTGCTGCTCTTAAGAGTTATGCTGAAATAATTCATCCTCAAACATTCGCGAATAATAAGTACTTATTAATTTGCGTGTAACATTTTTAAATAAATTTGCGTGTAACATTTTTAAATAAATTTGCGTGTAAATTAGCTGTTGTTTTTTGTTGTTTCGGTTGTAAATATGAATAATAAAGTTAACCCATTTTTACGCATAACTTATTTCATAGTTTATTTTGCTTGACTCGTTTGCAAGCCCTCCGATATGCTTTTCTGTCTTGCATGTAAATATTTGTATTACTGTAGAAGGTTGCATGAATGAGCGGCGCACTGGAGCTTGCTTTCATGATGATGGAAATTTCCTCTCTCCCTCCATTTTCACATTGTCTCGATTATATATACACAACATATTCGTCCGTGAACCTAAACTGTATAGAGCCCCTCTGTTTATGTATGTACGGTAAGAACTTAGCAAATGTAGAGTAAAACTTGAATAAGTTTGTCAGTTGGAGATTAGGTTTTTAATTTTTATTTTAATGGGTGCCACCGAGGATTATTGCGATATTTAAGAATTAACTCTCCCCCCCCCCCCCCCCCCCCCCCAATCGCTCTGGTTTGGAACACACTAATTCTGTAAAATCTGAACTGACCCGGTGGTCTCATTAACTTGGAGGGATTAAACTGTTAAAGGAAGGTATTCTCTGAAACTGCCTTCCTTCACTGTACTTTTTTAGTCGTGAAGTCCCTCTTATTCAAACGACCAATCAGGGTCAAGTTCGCACTTCGCCCGTTTTGATTAGAAACTCCCACTCCCTTCCATGAAGGTCACCAGGTGTACCAATTACTTCTGCGGCACTGTTGTTGCCTGCATAGACGAGATAACCTCGGTGCCACGTCATTACGGGGGCACCTCCAATTCAAGGATATGACGCAGCCGTGGTCTAAGGCAAAACTGTACTTGAATCGTGTCTATGGTATTAATATAACTACATTTATTCTTATTCGAATTCCTCGCATATTATTATTATCATCATGAGGATTATTAAATGGATTTTTAAACTTTATTTTTGAGTAGTTGGCGATGCAGTTGGTATAATTACCATAGTGATGCCAATATTCATTGCGCTTTCGCGTGATTACCCTTCCTTTTACTATTTTTCAGATATTTTCCTGCAGTAATTATCGTATTGATTCGAGGCCCGAAATCATGAACTTGAAAATTTCCAAAACTGAACAAATGATCATTGAACTGACAAAATTGAATTTATTACTACTATTAAGGTTCAACCACGGCCAGTAATAGCCTTCCAACAGGCTAGCACCACGGGATAGGCCTTGCACGCACGCACGCACGCACGCATACCATACCTTTTTTTCTACGTAAGAAAACTTGTTTTAAGGCTTTGCAGTATAATTATCTTTGAATGTTTTTGAATATTCAACATGGTTATCATTGGCTGTAGGCTATAAATGAATATTGTTGTTACTCGTTCGAAAGTTCCACATCTAAAGTCGTATGATGGCGGGTATTTGCAGCTTTACGCAGGATATTCGAACCACGGATCGCTATATAATGTAGATGCAGAGGCCTTCCCGCATCCAACTAACTATCAGGTCATCCCATAAGTAATGTCGTTTTTTAGATCGGAATTTGAAGGACAAAAAAAAAAAAAAAAAATTTTTTAATCTAGTATATATTTTCCATCAGAATTAATGACACTGCCAACGTCCTACAAGCTTTTCAATGCCATGTTTATAAAATTCAGGCGGTTTTGAGGCAAAAAACGTACAAAGACTGGTGTGCAGGTCATCTAAAGAAGTATACTGTTTCTCGTCAAGATAGTTTTGCAGACTCCTGAAGAGATGATAATCTGAAGGCGCAAGGTCTGGAGGATGTGGAAGTTTTTCCCACCCAAGCTCCTCAATTTTTGCGGAAGTGATCCGAACGGTATGAGGACGTGCGTTGTCGTGGTGGAACACGATTCCTCTCCGATTAACCAAAGAAGGTCTCTCTTCTTTTAGTGCAGTGTTCAATCAATCCAGTTGTTGACAGTAGACTTGAGCCGTGATTGTTTGGTTGTGTGGTAAGGCTTGAAAGTGTATTACACCACCTTTATCCCATCAAACACTAAGCAACACCTTCCGAGGGTGAAGATTTGGTTTTGGCTGTGGTGTCACTGGTTCTCCGGCACAAACCCACTGTCGACGGCGCTTAACATTCTGGTACAGTATCCACTTTTCATCACCAGTCACTAAACCGTGCAAAAACGGATCTTGGAGTTCACGGGAATGAAGAGCTGTGCTAATGTTTACTCGCACCATCAGATTGTCGACCGACAATTCATGTGGCACCCATTTTCCTAACTTAGGCACTTTCCCGAGTTGTTGCAAATGTCGATGGATGGTGGACGGGGATGAATTGAGTTTCTGGGCCAATTCTTCGACAGTTGTTGAACAGTCTTCTTCAAGTGCGGCTAACAGCAGGTCGTCATCAAACTCAGCAGGGCGTCCAGAGCGTGCTGCATCTGTCAAACAGCAGTCACCATTCCTAAACTTTTGAAATCATCTTTGACATTTCCTCACATGCAGAATATCGTTGCCATAAACGTCCTGAATGTTTCGCGTTGCTTCAGTAGCACTATTCCTTTTTTTGAACTTGTAAAGCATTATATGCCTGATATGCTCTTTTGATACCGCCATGTTTATGAGGGGTTCACGTAAAGCAAAACACACGTCTTCACTGGTCAAGGTCTGTAAAGTATGTAACGAAACACGATAGATCTCTTAGATATAACCTTCAGAAAATTTATGCTTAAACCGAGTAGGACTAGTTTAAACTTAATCTCTCGTAAAAAACGACATTACTTATGGGATGACCTGATACTAACAAGAGCAAATGTCGCTTAACTTCGCCGATCGACGGGGAGCGATGTTACAACATTAGCCACGACATAGCCATCAAAAGTTGAAGGCAATCGATAAATAGGCTTTCAGACCTAGGTCTAGTGGTAGTCGTATCTAGTATATGGTACTGTACATAGGTTCCGTTCATTTCGTGTGATAGTGTCAGTTTTATAAGAAAATTTAATTATTTTTTCTTTTATTGCAGAAAGAATGATACTTTATCGAAGTCTATTAAATTTGAAGTCGAGTAGACGATAACAAGGTAAGGAAAAGGTTTCCGTATTGTTTTTTTAAACTAGCATCTACTCGTTAACCATTTGGGTGTTGTATAACATGTGCCCTATACAGTAAATGGTATGCAATTTTTTAAGTTAACTACGGTAAATTATTATTCATGAAGTAGTTGTTGTAGGTCATGGGTTATGCATAATTAGGGTTACCATATTTGAACTTTCAGGAAAGAGGACACTCCGGAGAGTGGGTGTATCAGTATTTACCAACTCCTTGTATTAATGCGTTATATATACGGTGTACATGTTGTCTATATTGAGTATCTATAAATAAGAAAGTGTGTTATGGCCTCAAAAATCAGTTATAATTAATTATTCAAATTTCCCGGACATGGTCTGGGAAAAACCGGACGTATGGTAACCCTACACATAATGTCTTACCGTCGTAATTAAAAGAACTTGGGTATAAAATTACTAATATAAATGTAAGATATCGCGACATTACCTATCCTCCGTTTTTAATAAAATAACTAATAAAGCGTTGCAAAGCGCAAATAAACACGGTAGCCTGATGTATTTTGGGAACATCTGAACCCCCCTGCATGTTCGTAGCAGTATATACAACAGATACTTCTTGGAATTTGTTTCGTGAAGTACGATTTTGAGTGTGTAAAAATACCATATTGGCTAATTAGAGGGTTAACTTGTGGTCAGAGTAAACGAGGTGTAGACAAAAAAGTACATTAATTTTGAAAGAAAATGGCGTAGTTTGTATAGAAGCAAGGCTGATTCCGATTGGAATAGGACAGCAAATAGGTCTCTACTAAATTTGAAGTTGCACGGTTCTAGATGACAAAACAATTTCTATAAAGAAATTGCCCTTAAAAATGTTACTTTGATTTTATCCGAGTTTAGATGCGACATCTATGACGTGTACGAAACATTACCTTGATGTAGCTGTATTTTTAAAGGTTAGAGGTAATCTTAATTTATCGTGACACTGACATCTGTGTAACGAAGCCCACTAAACATAGAGGGGGAAATACTACTCGTATCCTGTTCTGGTCTTGGGTCTACTTAGCTCTTGTTCGATCGTGTACAGTGATTGTAGTTTCGGAAAGAAGTTTGCTTAGGAAACAGTTTCTAAAACGGTGTTTCCTTTAATATTACTAATCGGTAATCATGCGCTTTTGTTCTGGAAATTTTAATAGTGTCACCAAAAAGAATGAAATATTCAAACGAAAACAGCATTACCAGTTAGTAATACTTTATGCTCTCTAGAAAGTTTGTAGGTGAACTCTTTCCCAAAACTACGTAGTAGTAGTGTGTGTGTAAACAAAATAGTTATATCGGCTGATTCAGTTTTGTTTCACAAGTTATGAACCATACCAGGTGATTATAAACGTTTTCCCATATTTCTAAATTACTCTATCAGAATTAATCATATTTTAGTAGAATGTCTATAAACATACAGTATTTTTAGTTGGGTTTTACGATACTTGATTTAATAAGCGGTGAACTGTTTTGCTAAATACTGTACGTTTAGAAAATGAATCATATATATATATATACACGTTATTTTGCCTGAACCTATAACTGTATGTTTTTTGTCGTGAAATTGCTTTATTTCTATTCACTTTTCTTTACTCTGCCTTATTTTTCACTTTCTATTTATTTTATACTCGTTTTCTGAAATCCGGACCATTTTTAGTAACGAGAGGGAGGATTTCGAATGAGTACATTTTCACTATCGGTTTATTTTAATCAGAACAGTAAAAATAACGGGAAAGAGAGCGTGGAGGAACCCTTAAGTTAACTAATTTTAAATCGCAATTTTAACCTCTTCAGGACCTCGTTACGAGACTAGTGAACAAGGTCCTTTTTAAAGTCTCGGTTCTACACTTGATGTACCGCCTCCACAAGAGTAACGGTTACGATGTTTGGTTCCATTTTAAAATATAAGGTTGTAACATATATTCTGCTCGATTTTTTTAGTTCATTCAGAACAAAAATTAAAGGACTTAATCCTCCTCTCACGTTCAAAGAAATCCCTTGGTTTCGAGTTAAAAAAAGCGATCACTTCGTTTTCGATAGCTTCCCTGGATTGCAACTTTTGTCCATCTAGGTGATGTTGCAGACTTATGAATAAATGGTAGTCTGAAGGTGCGATGTCCGAAGAATAAGGTGGATGAGGCATTTTTTCCCAACCAAATGCCTCCAATTGGGCAGTGGTGATTCGAGTAGTGTGAGGGCGCGCGTTATCCTGGTGGAATAGAACACCTCTGCGATTAATTAATGCGGGACGTTTTTCTTGTAATGCCATCTTCAGTCGTTGGAGTAGTTGGCAGTAGACTTCAGCTGTGATTGTTTGGTTATCTGGCAGAAGCTCAAAATGAATAATTCCTTGCATATCCTACCAAACGCATAGCAAAATTTTCTTTGGATGGGGTCCATTCCTTGGCTAAGGTTCAGGCTTTGTTTCACGGCTAAGCCACTGATGTCGACCTTAATATTGTTATAGAGGACCCATTTGACGATCCAGTGACGATCCGATTAAAAAACGGTGCCTGCAATGATTTGCAAATATCGATTCGATGTTGAAGATTCGCTTGTGACAAATGCGGAACCCATTTTCCAACCTTCACTACTTTTCCTAACAGCTTCAAATGACGATGAATGGTCATATGTATGGCTAACGCCGAGTTGCAGGCCAAATTCTCTCAGAGTTAGCGTTGGGGTTTTCCTTCACTGTTGCTTTCAGCAACTCATCTAACTCATTTGGTCGTCCTGTTCGTTGATAATCTTTCAGACTGAAGTCTCCATTTCTGAACTTCTCAAACTATCTCCTACACATCCATTCGTTCACATCATCATTTCCATAAACTCTCTCAATGTTTTTTGCGTATTCACTAGCGTTAGAGCCTTTATGGAACTCATACAGCATCACATGTCGAATATGCTCTTTCGTGGGCTCCATGTTTTTTTTTTTTTTTCGATTACTTTAATATCGTAGGGGTGGCGTTGTAACTGAGAAAAAAAAAAAAAAAAAAAACACCCAGAGAAAATATTCATTAGCCTAATCCTACACTAGCCTAGTTCATTCTGTGTCGTGATAAAGCCTGTGCGAACCTGTTGTCGCATGTATTTTGCAACATTTCTAAAACTATTTCACATTATCTTGGTTATTCTATTATCTATCGTCCGTTTTCTAATCGAGCAGAATTTGTTACAACCAGATATTTCTTTATGAAAGTTTTATATTAACATTCGGGTATTTTTGTTCCCTTTTAAAATAATTAATTAGTAACAGTTAATAATAGTTATAAATTTCGTATTCGAATTAAACACGACACTCGCCTCATCCCCTTGGAAATAAGTGTTCAATAGCAAACTACTATTTTTTAACAAAATTAAAGAAGCTGGATCTTTTCAGTTTGACAGCCTGTAATATTTTTTTAACATGTTTTTTATTGTCCAGTTTTAATCGAGGATTTAAAAAATAACATTCATGTTTTAGAGAAACAAATAGTGAGGCAGTTATATGCAATTTAACAAATTTAAAATATATATTTTTAAACCGTATTGGGATCTTTTTGGTTTGACGGCCGGCGGAAAAAAACGAGTCATGGCTGTGGGACCATCAAATTCGGGAATCTACCAACTGGTTAGGTCAACTGTACACCCTTGACGATTGGTTAGGTTAAGTCATGATATTTTTGTTAGTTTACTGTCGAAACAAACGAAAATATCACGACTTAACCTAATCAATCGTCATGAGCATACAGTTGACCTAAAACTTTCAGGGATTTTGGAATCTTAAAGCGTATATGATATTCTCTAAACTAAAATGTATAACTGCCTCACTCTTTGTTTCTCTAAAACATGAATGTTATTTTTTAAATCCTCGATTAAAACCGGATAATAAAAAACAAGTAATGTTAAAAAATATTACAGGCCGTCAAACCGAAAAGATCCAAACCGAAAAAATAACATAGTCTACACAATGTTTGCATAAAATAACATTTCACTAATAACACAACGTGCTGCCTGTAGCGAAACTGTTACGTAGACAATGTAGAACAATTTTCTTAAACTTGGTTACAAATAATTTCAGGTTCACAATCTATTCCAGCCATTCCTCATCAAAGATGGTGTTACATTCGAAAAATTATTAATATCGGTATGTAGTTATTATCGGAGCAATTGGAGAAAGAACAAGAAAATGTTTATAAAACGTACTGACCAGAGCGTACATAACATGACACAAAAAAGAGGAAAAAATGGCAAAATTCAAACATTTTCACTTAAACATTACGAAATGATGATCGGTGTACATCAGTTTCTGAACGTTGTTCAGTGTTCAGATAGCTCTCCACTGTCTTTGTCGAAAGCTGACAACGGACCTTTTAAATTTTCAATCTCAGCTTTCCTGCTCACTTTACTAGAATGCAAGGGGTTGCATCGCCATTCAACAGATTAGCACGCGTTGAGGTTCCGCTTTCTCCTCTGCTACGTCCAGCTGAAAGGCTCCCTACATGGTATTGATCAAGCAATCATTTCGCCTTAGGCGGTTTCCAAACCAACCTACTGTGTGCCTGTACGGGCAGTAAAGTCTTAAATACTCGTTCCAAGCTCTCATGGTTTGTCTACCGAGTAGTAAGACGCACATTGAGCCAAGTATCGAAACATTTGGACCAGGACTGCCAGAAAAAATCATTAGGTTACAAACGGTCGAAACTGTCCCGCATTCGGTTCCGTCTCTCTCTCTCTCTCTCTCTCTCTCGCTCGCTCGTTCGGTAATTAATCGATCACCTTAACCTCGGGTCAGCAAAACGACATTGGTGGAATCCAGATTCAACTTAATTGCTTCCAAATCGAGCCTTTTGAAATTTTGAAGAAAAATATCTAAAAGTTTGTATTTCTACGTATTATCACTATTCACATTTAATTTACAAAATTTTCGCAACACCACTGGAAACAGTAACCATAATTTGCGCTGGCTAATTTTGAAAGAAAAAATTACAAAAATTTACAGGATTTCGCGACGCTTCTTTAATCGCGCCTTAACTAACATTAAGGTAATTTATTGCATTTACATCGAGAAAGAGTATATATATATATATATATATATATATATATACAGGGTGGGCGGAAAGTAGCTCCCTATTTTGGATTGGTAAAAAAATACGTATATTATCCATTTATTTCAGAAGAAATAATATAAAAAGGTAGGCATACATGGTAGGTTTTCTCTAAAATTCAATGTGGGCTCCAACTCTTTCCACCAGCTTCTGGAGCCGCCCAGGAATGGCGTCCACTGACTTTAGCAGGAACTCCGGCGGGATGGAGGACATGACTTCCCGAATTCGGTCCTCCAGTTCTTCCAATGTCCTCGGTTTGGTGCGGTAGACTTCTTCCTTTACCCACCCCTAAAGAAAGAAGTCGCACGGTTACCGCTGAAAAACGGCAGAATCGGTTCAGTGTAACGGTGTGGTGTGGTATGACCTCAGATCAGGTTGTGGGCCCGTTCCTTCTGCGCAACACCATGAATGCTGAGCGGTACCTTGCTATGTTGCGAAACGAGGTCTGGCCGGTTGTCAGCACATGGGAGAACATCGACGATCTGATATTTATGCAAGATGGCGCCCCTCCGCACTTCGCTCTTGTTGTCCGTGAGTGGCTGGATGCCCACTTCCCTGGGCGTTGGATGGGTCGTCGTGGTCCACATCAATGGCCAGCCAGGAGCCCCGACTTGACACCGCCGTGCGACTTCTTTCTTTGGGGGTGGGTAAAGGAAGAAGTCTACCGCACCAAACCGAGGACATTGGAAGAACTGGAGGACCGAATTCGGGAAGTCATGTCCTCCATCCCGCCGGAGTTCCTGCTAAAGTCAGTGGACGCCATTCCTGGGCGGCTCCAGAAGCTGGTGGAAAGAGTTGGAGCCCACATTGAATTTTAGAGAAAACCTACCATGTATGCCTACCTTTTCATATTATTTCTTCTGAAATAAATGGATAATATACGTATTTTTTTACCAATCCAAAATAGGGAGCTACTTTCCGCCCACCCTGTATATATACAGTATATATATTCAGCGAGCAAACAAAACCATACAATACTGCATTGTATATAAATATGAATGCGCCCATATATAGTAACCATAACCATAATTATAATTTAAAAAAAAAAAATTATCGTTCAAACAAACTATTTTCAGGAATAACATCTATACAGTTAAATGCAAAAATCCAAAATGAAAACCAAAAACTTCGCATCATCAACTCACGACTACAACGAACGAACGTTTTACCTCGTCGGGAGCTTGGACAAGGAGTCCTAAAGACATCACACAAACGTTGCCGGCAATCTAAAAAATGCTCCATTTCTGATCATCAAATCAATCTAAAGTTCCAAATGCAAATGCACGAATGAAGTTTAAAAAATATTTCCCCAAAAATAATCACTAAGGAGTAAAATTGAAATACAAATATCGGAAATTAAATACATTAATTACAACCTGCAATGCTAAATTTCGCGAAGAAAAAAAAAAAACCATTGTGTTCATGTATTGGATTTTTAATAGGAAATTTAATAGTTTTTTGGAGTGTGGTAAACTGATTTTATTGTATGAAATTAACGTGTGTGAAATGTAATTGTTTGAAATATAAAACACACTGAGAGAGATGTGAAATGTGCTGAGGGGTGAAGGCATATAATGCCTGAAAGCGTTTTGTGTGTGTGTGTGTGTGTGTGTGTGTTCGTGGTAGTTAAGATGTAATTTGTAATTTTAAATATTTTGACAAGCTCTCTCCACGATCCCGTGTTAAAAATTAATCACACTCGCCTTCCCCATCATGTTGATTGTCTCAATTAAAAATATATGGGAAATGGTGATAAATCGTAGCCATTTAAAAATTGTTCGTTCTGAATCTCAATGGTGGTCCACGCTACCCATTTATAGAATTCAGAAATCAGTTTAAAATAAGTATTATTGAGTGATGATAACGCGGAGAAAGAGAAGAAAATAATAATTAAAATAGTTTACTACAGGCAACACACTCCTTCATCACGATACCCATTTCATTCGCAAATTATAGTAAATCCATCCTAACAAAGTGACACTAATTACAAATATTCATTATAATAATGAATATGAAAAAATACTATGAACAAAAAGTACAGTGCATTTATACTACATAATCGAAAATTCAAAGTTGTATTTTGAAGCGAATCTCGGTACAGTATAAATATTCCTATCCGAACTGCATTATACAGGATGTCCATAAAGTCACGCATCATAGGAACGTAAGCACTGTCTATTTATTCGTCTCCATCAGGCCAGATATGTTGAGGAACATTCAAAGAAACCCGCTTTTTACTTTACAAACATGTTTTGAGATTGGTGGGAATCATTTCGAACGAATAAATAAAACAAAATAGACAACAAATGTACGGTATTTTCCTATATTTCTACGCGTGACTTTATGGGACACCCTGTAGAATGAAATAATTTGTAATGTTATCTATAGAAACGCGCGCGAGCGTTACAAAAACCAATTTCCCCCATTTATACCTCTTCAAGCAATAATAAAATTGTATTTAAAAACACACTTACTGTGAGAGTAAGATACCAACCATTTCGGAATAAACCCTTACTAACCAGCCTCAGGCAGCCTACACATAAAAAATAAAAGTCTCCACTGGAATTTCCGTTAAAATTCAAGAAAAAATAGTCACCCTAATTATAAAAAAATTGAAAAACAAATAATAGAACCAAAATTAATGCCTATATACTTTAGATGGTACGCGAAGAATTTATCAAAAGAACTAATAAGTTAAAAAGAGAGATTGTTTTAGTATCTTAATAATAAGCAAGGTAATTTTCTGTAACACGAATTATGCTTAATTTAAACCAATAATTTTACCAATTTATGATGTATAGGTCACACACGCAATATATATATATATACGATAATAATGAATAAGAAAAGGAAACACAAAATGGCCTAGCCTACTAGCATAAAACGAGCAGTAGAGTAGTATTTTTTATTTATTTATTTTTTATATATATATATATTTTTTTTTTTTAGTGCAAACAATGAAAAAAATGCTTCATTATCTACAAACTTTAATACTACAAAAAAAGATGATATTTTGTATGATAATGTAGGGCATATCTCACGAAACGACTGTATAGTTGACGGAACTCTTAATAGAAAGAACACACACACACACACACACACTCCTGACTAAAAATTCTTAAAACCATTGCTAATAGACTGGAAAATTGTTATATGTGCAATTTTAACACATACACGCATTATATATATATATATATATATATATATATATATATATATATATATATATAAAATGTATGTATGGAAGAGTTAGATATAAACTCCAAAATTTTAGACATACCACATAAATACATTCCACTGCAGAACTTTAACTCGAACAGAGACTTTGTTTCTTTTTAGGCACTTTTCCATAAAATTTATTTATTTACTTTTAATTTATTACCGAAATATATACAATTAAAATTTAACAAAAAAAATCGTAACGAGACTGGTGAACAGTGTCCTTTTTAAAATCTTGTAGATGCGCATTGATTGGCCCCCTTCCTGAGAGTAACTATTATGTTTGATTTAATTTTAAAATATTTTTTTTATATTTTTATATTAACATTCAGATATTTCTGTTCCCTTTTAAAATAATTATTAACAATTAATATTCATTATAAATTTCATATCGGAATTCAACACGCTACACTCTTTACACTATTTAGACCTATGCATTCATTTGGTGATGGAGGCTAGGCCAGTAGGCCATAGTATATATATCAGTCTTGATTTCGAGGGAAGTCGTATTAATAGCTTTCAATTAAGGCATAGAACTAATATTTTCAGTCATCAAACACTATAATACAGCCTACAGTAAAATTCATGGAGATGGTTGAAAGCGAAATTGAAAATTCTGCAAGCGCCGTCCAAGGTCATTTTTTATTGAGTTTCTTCCTTCTAAAACGAGTTTGAAAAGTGTCGGTTCTTTGCAACGAGAACTTCCCTGCCACGTTGCCTTCTGCCATCCGTTCTCAGTGACGAAATTGACAGGGCAACGAAATAGATGGATGAGGGATACCCTTTAAGTTATGATAATGAAGTAAAGAAGGCCTACGGTTTAAGTTTTCGCGTAGGCCATTCGAATGGGGGTTTTGATGATATAACTAAATTCGAATATTTAATTTGAATGATAGGTGTCGTTATAAGACGTAATTTTTGTCAGGCGGTGTATCGAGAAAAATTTGGAGCAGTGTAATACTAACCAAATTCGACGCCCACACGCCCAATTCCATTTGTGGTGGTTGAACTTGCCCCCATTTTAAGAAAGAGGCGGAGAAAAAACCTATGCCCAATAATTGATCAAGGTTTTTACCGTGGAGAACAAGTTCCACATTGTGGGAAATAGGCTTTTGGTGAAGTCAGAACTTTTGCAAGTAGAGAGAAAATCTGTTTAAAACTTAAAATTATAGGCTTATGCCGAGGTTTTATCAGATCAATTTTAACAATCTTAAAATATGAGACCCAAACTTGGTTTTTGCTCTGAGTTAAAACAAATTGTGAATCTATTGGGCGGAATATATTGGCCACTCGTTTCAAATTGCACAATATATTGTTTGTTTTAGAATTCCGTTACAGGATCTTGCAATAAATGCTTCATTGTTACAACACGGTTAAGAAGTGTATTTAAACTAATGATCTCCTTTATTTCGTTGACATTGGGAAAATATTTCGTTTGAACTTATTGCGAAATGGTATAAGATTTGGTATTTTAGTACGTTCAGTTCGTTCCGTTTCTATTTAAACCTACTTTTAGTTCTAATTAAATTCTGCACCATTGAAGCTATTATCCTGCCTACAAAATATCCCCAAATATGATTACATACGTTCCAACTATTCCGTTTTCTCGGAATTTTCTCGACTTTTACTATCAAATTCGGTGTTCCCATTTTTTTCATGATAAATTCCGATATTTTAAAATATTTATTTCATTCAAAATAAACCTTTGAAAAAGCCGTTTACTCGCGCCGTATATACACCCATCTTCAATCCGTGCATGCGTATGATATATTCGCGTTTTATTTCGGGAATACTGTAATTAATTTGACGCACTAAAACAAGTAACTTTGTCACTCATTTGACGAATTATCATTAAAATTATCGACGCATTAAATTGACTGAATTTTCACATAATCTTTTAGTTTTATGGCTCATAAAGAAATTTAGTATTCAGTGTATGGTTTGCTTAGTTTCTGTTTGCTTTCATGTTTTAAGATTTTTTTTTTCATAGTTTTGCTTTGGAATTTTGTTTCTTGTGATATTTTATGTTGTTGACTCTTAAATCATACTTTTTTTTTTTCGTCCTTGATTCCCTGTTTTCCATATATCCATGTTGGCAACGCTGTGATTAAGCAAACAGCGTAAGGTGTTAGTGTCGACGGAGAAAATCGTTCGCTTCTGTTTGAATTCCAAATACGATTGGTCATTGATTAATTTCTTGTTAACACTGAACCTGCAAGTTGATTTATGCCTTTGATTCCATGCTCAAACTATCGGTACATTGCAAATTTACAGTACATATTTGCTAAATGCATTTAGTACAGCACAAATTAACTTCTTTTGAAACAAACGTTCAGGATGGGCCTGTGAATGACTAGAATTGAAGTTGTTTTCAATTTATATTGATGAATTGGTTTTTTTTTCTTCGACGATGACGACAGCAGTTAATACAACAGTATACTTGAAAGGTACTATTTGAAGATGTACAGTAGGGTGGAGTGAAAATATTAAACCGTCTTGCCTCACTCATGATTTGGTGTATTGACCCTCTAGAAGTTCTAAAAAGGTATTTTCTTTTTAGGACCCTCCACCTGCCGCATTTTTGCCGAAAACAAAATGTCGAAGTGTCATATTTTGAAAGACCCCCTAGTATAATATCTATCGGTTTTTGAGAAGATATCGCGTTATATTGTGCATTATTTGGTTAACTATCAGGTCATCCCATAAGTAATGTCGTTTTTTTACGACAGATTAAGTTTAAACTAGTCCTACTCGGTTTAAGCATAAATTTTCCGAAGGTTATATCTAAGAGGAGATCTATCGTGTTTCGCTACATACTTTACAGACCTTGACCAGTGAAGACGTGTTTTTTGCTCTATGTGAACCCCTCATAAACATGGCGGTATCAGAAGAGCATATCAAGCATATAATGCTTTACGAGTTCAAAAAAGGGAATGGTGCTACTGAAGCAACGCGAAACATTCAGGAACTTTATGGCAACGATATTCTGCATGTGAGGAAATATCAAAGATGGTTTCAAAAGTTTAGGAATGGTGACTGCTGTTTGACAGATGCAGCACGCTCTGGACGCCCTGCTGAGTTTGATGATGACCTGCTGTTAGGCGCACTTGAAGATTATTCAATAACTGTCGAAGAATTGGCTCAGAAACTCAATTCATCCCCGTCCACCATCCATCGACATTTGCAACAACTCGGGAAAGTGCCTAAGTTAGGAAAATGGGTGCCGCATGAATTGTCGGTCGACAATCTGAGGGTGCGGGTAAACATTAGCACAGCTCTTCATTCCCGTGAACTCCAAGATCCGTTTTTGCACCGTTTAGTGACTGGTGATGAAAAGTGGATACTGTACCAGAATGTTAAGCGCCGTCGACAGTGGGTTTGTGCCGGAGAACCAGCGACACCACAGCCAAAACCAAATCTTCACCCTCGGAAGGTGTTGCTTAGTGTTTGGTGGGATAAAGGTGGTGTAATACACTTTGAAACCTTACTACACAACCAAACAATCACCGCTCAAGTCTACTGTCAACAACTGGATTGATTGAACACTGCACTAAAAGAAAAGAGACCTTCTTTGGTTAATCGGAAAGGAATCTTGTTCCACCACGACAACGCACGTCCTCATACCGCTCGGATCACTGAAGAGCTCGGGTGGGAAAAACTTCCACATCCTCCATATTCTCCAGACCTTGCGCTTTCAGATTATCATCTCTTCAGGAGTCTGCAAAACTATCTTGACGAGAAACAGTATACTACTTTAGATGACCTGCACACCAGCCTTTGTACGTTTTTTGCCTCAAAACCGCCTGAATTTTATAAATATGGCATTGAAAAGCTTGTAGGACGTTGGCAGTATGTCATTGATTCCGATGGAAAATATATATAGATTAAAAATTTTCAGTTTTTTTTTTTTTTTGGTCCTTCAAATTCCGATCTAAAAAACATTACTTATGGGATGACCTGATATAACGAGTAAATATATTCACACAACACAAGCGATACTTACTAATCACCAACTAAAGAACACACAGACGCTTATCTAAACATCAGTCTAACTCGAGGTCAGTGACATCTTGCATATGGCTGATAAGGGATGGGGGTAGGAGCTGCATGCTGCATACTGTAGGATCGGTGGCTACAAAGACTATTGAGTAAAGTATGTTTACATTTTAGTTTTAGAGCTTATATATAATTTGTTTTAACTAATTCCGTGTTTTGTATTTTTTCAGATTTTCATAGTGATATTTCTGTAGAAATTTAACCTCGGATCTAAGTATGGCAAAATCCCTACTAACTAGACAGTCAGTGAAGCAACATTTCCTGTTCGGAATTGCAAGTGAATTGCCACATAATGTCTTGCCCTCCAATATGCAGGTTGGGAGATATTTTCTTCTACTGAAGGAAGGCTCATCTGCAAAATTGACAAATAATGATATTCTCAAAACGATGATAGAAGCATTGGTCGAAGTGTGAAAACTTTCATCAATACCCTCATTGAGTAAAAAATCCATAATTACCAAGCTGAAACGCTTTACCGACAAGGTTATGCAACTCAATCGATCCAAAAGCAGTGCGAAGCTTATTGAATTGTTCAAAAAATCATTGGTAGAACTCGTTGACATTTGTTCCTGTAAATGCAACTTCGTTTCGCACCAAGATTTTGGCTGCCGAAAAAGCGGATGTAAAGAAAAACATATTTGTGTTTGTCCAAAATCAAGAATACCCAAAGAAGAACTGGAATTCCTTGAGGATCAGAGGACTATGCGAAATATGGTGATTGGAGGTGTGGATGTTACCCTTTCAAGATCTATAGCAAAAAGAAATGCAAGAAAGTTGAAGGAGCAACAAGGGAAGTAAGCGAAGAAAAATAATCATGCATGAAGAATTCGAAAAGGTAGTCATTGATGATGTGATTTCAACTGATACTAATTAATACTGATCTCTCTAGTACCAAAGAAAGTTCAACAACTGAGTCTGAATATGAATGCTCCAACATTCAAATGAGAGCCCCTTTAGGCCTTTACCCAATCTCGCCATGGAAGCCGGCAGATTTGGTGTTTCAGATAGCGCTGCATCGGCCATTGCTTCAGCAACTTTGGTGGATTTGGGTATCATTACCGAAAATGACAGTGACTTTTTCTTGATCGAAGTAAGGTGAGAAGAGAGAGACAGAAATTGAGAAAAACATTACAAGTTGAAGCTGCACAAAGTTATGGTGATGTTAAAGCTTTATATTTTGATGGGAGAAAAGACAAGACGTTGGTAAAGACAAATAAAGATGGTAAGTGGTACCAGGATATAATTATTGAAGAACATTATGTACTATTGAGTGAGCCTGGTGGAGAATACCTTAACCATTTGAGCCCGAAATCTGGAAAAGCAAGTGATGTATCTGAATCGTTGTTCGCTTACTTGAATGAAGTGACACTAGACCAGACTCTCCAGGTGATAGGGTGCGACAGTACGAATGTCAACACTGGGTCTAAAGGTGGCATAATCCATTTCATCGAGCAGAAGCTGAACAGACCATTGCAATGGAGCATTTGTATGTTACATACAAATGAACGTCCCTTAAGGCATCTGTTTGAGCGATACGACGGGAAAACAACTGGGCCAAGATCATTCAGTGGAACTATTGGTAATGCTCTTAAGACTTGCCATGAGATGCCTGTGGTAAAGTTCTCTCCAATTACGGATGGGGCCGATAGCATACCACTTCTCTCAGATGAGCTCATAGAAGATTTAAGTAATGATCAACAATACATGTTCAGAATAATTGGGGCCATAAGAGAAGGATATGTTGACGGAAGCCTAGAGAAACTCAGGCCTGGTCCCCTTAACAACTCTAGATGGTTAACTCTAACAGACCATGTCGTTATTATGTCTCCCAAAAGAATCCCTCCAGAGAGTTACGTAGCCTTGTTCTGTTCATAGTAACAAACTATGGTCCTAACTGGCAATATAAAATTTAAACCGTATTTGCCTGATGGACCCAAACATATCTTTGATGCGATAAAAAGGTTCAATCTGTTATCCCAAGTTATACAAAAAGTTGTCCAACCTTATATATCACGGAATGCCTATTTTGCTCACTAGAAAATATTCTTCTATCAATGCTGTCAGATAGTGAGCAAAAGCTGCGCAAAGTTGCAATCGATCGAATAATACAGACAAAGTGTAAGGAAGCCAATACAAGGAAAATCAGAATTTAGAGTACCAGACTTGAACTTCAAAGCATCACATTGGACAGACATCATCATCTGGGATAGGATTGATATCAGTGAACCACCTCTCGCTTCTAAATTGTGTGATGAAGAATTGCTTGAGTACGAAACAAAATGTTTCAAAGTTGAGCACAACGTCGAAAGAGCCGTGAAGTTGGTTACAGATGCATCAGCATCAGTAATATCACAGGAATCAAGAGACGGATTTATTAGGTCAAGAATAAAAGGTCGCTCTCTGCTTCTCTCACTTGAAATAAAAAAGGATCTGATGCCTCCTGAAAAAATAATAATATTTAAGATGAGCGGGTTTTATATCGCATTCAAATGTAATTGATTTACGGCATCCAACCAAGTGAGACCAGATACAATTTTATTTGAATACAATGTATGCACAATGCTGTTTTTTAAGTATAATTTTGCATTATAAAGCGTTTTTCTTTAATTATTTTTTTGATAGAACACTTAGTTTTTGTTATGAGCATATTTTTATTTATGGACGGACAACCGGCTGATGGCCATTTTGCTTTTATGTAAGAATGCGAGATGGTTTGAGTTACAAACATCAAATGACTGAAAACATCATTTATGTTATAATACACCAAAAAACAAGCGAGGCAAATAAATTTGAAATAAAAAGTTTTCATTCCGTCCTAATGCACACTGTACAGTCCGCTCCAAAATGTCGGTCTGAAACGCCGTCTCTCAATGATAAATTGGTAAGAAACGGTTTCGGATAGGATTTTTGAACTGATTGCATAAACCTGCGTAACTTGTGATGACTAGGCCTATGTAATGAACTTGGCTTAGTGAAATTATCTCGATTATATAAGCACACCGGACAAAAAATTAGTCACCCCTAATAGCACCGATAGTAGGAAGTTCAAGGTCACACAGAGGGCGCTGATGTAGCATTGGTAAGTGACAAGTAGCGGTGACGTAGCACACAGGATCAGATCTGTTTCGTGGGGTGGTGAAGAACAAAGTGTGTGATGGATATAGTCTGCAAAATGGGTCGTGAGGCAGACGTTACTCAGTGGCAAAAAGGAGCCATCGTGTTTGGCAGAGCCCACGGACACACAATGTCTGAAGTAGCCCAATTTGTTGGTGTGTCAACGCGTACTGTCCAGCGAGTTTACAAAGAGTGGTGTAGTTCGCAATCAACTGAAACTCGACGGCGTAACTGTGGCCGGAAAACAATTCTCGACAATAGGGACCGCCGCCATGTTTCTCGTCTAGTAACTGCAAATCGTTTTCAAACCAGAGAACAATTGCTCCAAGAAACCAATGAGGTTCTCCAGCGACCAATTTCCGAACGGACATTGCGACGAGAACTGCATGCGATGGACATCTGGAGCAGGGTACCACGGAAGAGGCCGCTGTTAACAGCAAGTCACAAATTGGCACGTTATAAATGGGCTCAGAGGCACAAAAACTGGACTGCGGCAGATTGGAAACGTGTAATTTGGTCCGATGAGTCCCGTTTTTGTTTGTTCTCCAATGATGGGAGGCGACGAGTACATCGCAGGTCCAATGAAGCCTTTAATCCTGAATGCGTCGAAGGTGTTGTTCAGGCTGGAGGTGGTTCCGTGATGTTCTGGGGATGTTTTTCGTACCACGAAATGGGCCCTCTTGTTCCAGTGACGATGAATTTGAACCAGCAGGCGTACCTCCGCATACTAAACTCGCCGGATTCGTGCTGTTATCAAGGCCAGAGGCGCCGTCACACGTTATTAGGTTCATTCTGAGAGGGGTGACTAATTTTTTGTCCGGTGTGCTTATAAAAAACCTCGGTTAACCTTGGTTTTGCTTCCGCCCGATTTGTTCATTCTGACGAAGGTCAAGCTTATCACTTCTCCTTAGATCTACAGTTTAACGTGGAATCCGAACCACGCCCGACCACGAGTTGTCAGAAATTACAAAGTCCTCACCCCGACTCGATCTCACGAGAGAGTCAAAAGGACAAAGGGAAGCCTCGAAGACCTTTTGGTCCATTCGCGGAGGTTCCTGTTACTAAACGAGTGCATTTTTTAATTATTCTAGCAGTAGTAGAACACGGTAGTAGAAAAGCATGAGGCTCTTTCGCAACTCTCCGCTCCCTCCCCGCCAGAGGTGGGTACGGAAAAAGGTTGAACTCCCCCCCCACCTTGATCCTGGCCAACAAAGACCCCATGGCCCAGTCTAGGCTAGCCCCAAAAATATTAAGCAAACTCTCCATGTCTACACGTACGTTCGTGCATAGCCATCACGCCGGCAAGGTGATGAAATGTTACGGGAAGGGGGTTGAAACGGGAATTGAGAAAGGAAATCGGATTTTACACCCCATGCCCCAACTCTTCACACGCACCCAGGCAGGCGTGTGTGTCAGCGTGTTTTCTGTAATTGGATGTCCGTGATGTGTGTGTGTCTGCCGACTCCGAATGGCGCAGAGTTGGGTCCCCCACCGTAAAAGGTGTTTATGCGGCAAGTGATATACGAGGCGCTCCGCGCGACAGTGACGAGCTCGCCAGGGTCCCTAAAAATTAGTTTTTTATGGTACAGAAAGGTCTGTCCATTGTTTATCATAATACACGGTCCTCATATGGCGGGCTCGTCTTTATCGCCCGATAATTTGCCATTGTTTTAGATGGGGTCGTGGACCATGCGCGCGAGCTTTAAAACTTTAACGCGCGTTTTCTCGAAACAAATTTGCCGCGCTCGTCACTGTCGCACGGAGTGCCTCGTATTGAGTCCGTTCATACTTCGCGATGTTGTACCACGAAAAATAGAGAAAATATATCTCCGGCGAGGAATATCAGTGGAAGGTCCCCGTATCTCCCCGTGTACTTGTCCCTTACGGAGGATGAAATTGTTTCGTGGGTGATCACCCGTTGTCGTATGGAGAATTCAGGAGTCTCCCATTTGTAGGTGTTTATGGGGGAGGGAGGCTACTCGTCGATTAATCGTTCGGTTACCATGTATGTACGTACGTACGTACGTACGCCATTAAATAGGTCTTTAAAATTAATAATCGGTTGCTACGATAAAATATGCATACAACGTCTCCCAATAAGTGAAGGGCGTTCGTGTAGGCAGAAATATCGGAAAAACGGTATTCTGACGTTGATGGAAATGTACAATAAAAGTGTAAAATTTACGCTTTACACCAATTCATCATGGAAATTTATTGAAATAAGGCACGTAAATGAATTCCTACGATTGCTTGATCGTACGACTCTACATTAATAATAAATCTTTAATAATTTATACTTTATAATTTTTTATATTAGACCCTCTTATTAGGTTGACTAATTATTATTATAATTTTATAAACCCAAATTGTAGTCGTATATAATTTTTTATTCAAATAGGCCACAAGGGCCTTGAAATTTTAATGAAAAATTTTGTTGTTTACATTGTTGAAGAAGGAAAATACCTTCAACAGAAGGAAAATCAATCCATTTAAATATTGATATTCAAATTTATGAAACTAAAATAAAATTATTTTATCATTTTACTGAGTAATAAAACAATTTATGAAGGGAATCGGCATCGGCAAAATTTTGGAATCGGTACATCACTAATATACTCGTGTGTGTGTATATATATATATATATATATATATATATATATATATATATAAAACCATCATGCCATATTGCAAGGTTTTTTTTTGTAGTAGAAAATCTTTTTGCATAGAAAAGAAAAAAATTTCAATAAACTAATTTTTATGTTGTAAAATAATAATAATAATAATCTAAGTGTATAATTTAAGACCATAAAAGACTTTTCATGTACTTTTTGAAAGTAGACTAACAAACTACAGGTTTTAATTTTTTGGTTTTTATATTTCAAACCAAAAATGCAGATAAGTATATAGTTAATAAAATACTCGCTAAATGTTATGAAAACGGAAAAATATGTAGTACGCGGGTAGAGTTGTAAAAGATTTTATATTGATTAATTAACGTTAGGCCTAGGCTCGAGAGCAGGTTTTTTTTGGGGGGGGGGGGGGCTGATGATCCCCCTTTTGACAACTCGCAACCCCGCTTTCCTAAATGATGATGTAGCGCATACTTGAACTGCGGAAACGGCTCCAAGGCTATTCCACGCGTGACGATGGAAAGCTCGGTAAGAGGTGAATACTTAATTCGTTCAATGAAAGGATGGAGGAGTCTGCCGAATGATAAATTTACTCAACTTTCTTTTGACAAGACCGTACAATTGTCTTTCCCGTCAGAAGCCTCGAGGTACATTTGGGATAACGCGGAAAAAGGAGTATACAGAACTGGTATCTGAAGCTTTGAAAGTTTTGATTCCATTTGCAACAACACACTTATACGACATGGTCAATTGGTGGCAATTAAAACGAAGCAATGAAATTTACTGTCGATGGCGTTACTTTGTGTTCAGTCTCTTCAACCGACTATGAAAAGATGAACAAATACGAAACAGGCAGTTTCATATAGAGAATTAGAGATTACGACTAATAAAATAATTTCAACTGTAACATTACGAGTTTTTCACTTTAAAAAAAAAGTTTATCAGATTTTGTAATTTTTGTTGGAAAAATAAGCTTAAATTTTTCCACGTAGGTTGATTTTTTTTTTTCCCTACCCAGCGGGGCACCCCTAAGCACCGCGCGCCAACCCCGAGTTGAGAAATGTTGCCGAGAAGATATCTAACGCGGTATTTTCAGTTATTTGACATTTTCAATAGTTTGGTAGCAATTAGGGACGGGAAAATACTCAAAATCCCAAGCATACCATGGTAGGCTATATTAAAGTACTTACAAATACGTAATTAATAAATGCCTGTAGTGAAATTAATTTTACATTGTACTGTACGTACGTAGTAATTACTGTAGGTCTACTCAGTTTTTATTATAGAAAAATACCTATTTATTGTAGTAATACAGGGTGTCCCTAAATTATCTTTCCTATTTTGAATGTAAATTAAAGAATAGACGTACGAGCATGCAGTGTGCACCATCATGCAACCCCAACTCAGTTTTTCTTGACACGTCAGTAGATTTCCACACGTACACCGTTAGTGGCTCTCAGAACGTCTAACCGGTCTCCGCAAGCCACACGACGCAGTCTTTTCTTGTACGATCGCCATTTTTCGTTTTTCGGGGGGTTATTCTATTCATTGGAGAGAGACCTGAAAGAAAACGGCGTAAATAAAAACACACTGAGTCGGGTTATTAGATGGTGCAAACTGCATGCTTGTATGTCCATTAGTTATTCTTTAATTTACATTCAAAATAGGAAAGATAATTTAGGAACACTATATATTTATTAGTAGTGCAGCAAGACTTTTGCTAGCTTTTTTTTTTCTTTTGTGATAAAAAAAAGCGGTATATATATATATATATATATATATATATATATATATATATATATATATATATAGTTTTAATAGATTCTTATACCTATTTTCAATGTTGTAAAAAGTAAAAAAAAAATTTTTTTTTTTTTAATTAAACGTCGACCAACAAGATAAGCTTAAATAACTACATTCACGTTTTTTTATTTGAAATGAAATATATAAGCAAATCTGTAGCTAAAGGCAAGTATATAAATAATAAAACACACACTAAATGTTATAAGAGAAATATCTCGCATTTTGGTAAAAACTAAAAGATTTTGTTTCTAAATGTTAAGCCTAAGCCCTGTAGGAAAGGGGGGGCCATCAATTGATTTTCTACGTGGTCCGCATACGTGTTTCTGTCGGTCGGTATTGTTTGTACCAAAATTTAAACTTATACGAGACAAAATGTGTTAGTTTTATATGGTTTCGTTTGGCCCAAATGAAGGACTTCTTTTTACTTCTGTATTAGTAAATGTTAGGTTGTTACCTTGCCTTGAATTCTCGGATAGTTTTAGATCCTAAAAAAATTAAGTTTAGTCCGAACAAAAGATAGGAAACGAACGCATTTTGGCGCTCAAGTCGGTTGATGGGATCGTTTAACCTCCTTCCCTTCACAACATTTAAGATCATATGACGGAGGGGACGTACAACTTTACGCGGGATCCGAACCACGGGTCTCTCCATAACCTAGACGCGCGAGACGGTCACCTATTTAACTACCGTATCTCCAGACCCATTGTCGCTTAATTTCGCTGATCGATGGACCACGAGTTAAATTTTGGCGCAGACGTTCTGTAACTACCAACGACCGCCACACTTTTATCCCCCTCCCCACCTCCAGAGTGTTTTCTTAATGCGGTCGACATTTAATCGAAATCCGCTTAAAATCACCATTTTTTTTTAAATCTCTGGAATGAAAACTAAATTTGAATTTCGCAAAAAGAGGAGAAAAAGTTGGATTTTAATTCTTTCGAAATGTCAAAGTTTGCCTATATTTTGAAGTAAATATTATAATGAGAGTATGGGTTTATTCCCGGCAGTCCGTATGAAATTGGACAGGAGTGAGGATCCGCACTGCGGTCCATCTATTGATGATCCCAACACACTGTAAATTTTAAATAGTTCACATGGGTTAAAAAAAGAGAAAAATCAATCTGTGTAACTCATTTGAACATAGTTCGTTATTTGTAGTATTAAAATGAGTCGGTCGTAATAACTTTTTAGTATTGTGAATTGGTTTAAAATTTGTGTTTCAATTTTATCTGTTCTTCCATACGCGCTCTTTTAGGCTTTTCTGTACGTAATTAACGTTAACGTGGTGCAAACTATTCTTTTCCAAATTTTGAAGTTGAAGATATTTTATTGAAGTTCGTTAAAATCCACATTCTCTAAACAAGAGTTTTAATCCTGTTAATAATTATATAAAAATGTATTGAATTGTACAGGCAACACCTTTTTGGATCACCCTATATAAAAAATTTGACTAATTTCAAATGGTTAAAACTAGGTAGACAATTTTTGTAGTGCAGAAAATGTGATATTTTTAATTCTCCTACATTTTTAATAGGAGCAATAAGGGGGGAGAACGCCACGTCTATGTATGTCTATGTCTATGTCGACTTGGTGCTTTTTAACCCAGACACGCAGACAATGCGTGTTCGACGCTCAAACTCCATTAAAGCATTAGCAAGATGCTCTTGTGGAATGGATCCAATAACATCTGATTCTTTGACGGAGTTCTACCATGCAGATAGCCTACCTGGGTTTGTTATGATGCACAAATGTTGCAACCATACCCTCATAGATAAAAATCCAAAAGTCGGGTGATTGAGGTGGCCTATCCAGCGCTGAAAAAAAATTCGCTAAACAAGTTTCGCCGAAAGTTAACGTTTGCTATGGTGTGCTACGCGTGTCACGTAGCTGCATAATCAGTTTCTCTTTGGTGAATGTACCGTGATTGGAACGAATTATCCTAATATACTGCAGACATTTTATCTTCCTCAATTGAGGACTACTACCGTTGACGAGCAGTGCAGTCTTTCAACAAGATGGGGCGACTTCCCACTATGCCGTTGCTGTTCATAATTTTCCCGATGCAACCTCTCCTCAGCGCTGGATAGGCCGTAGTAGACCCAACAGCATAGCCACCTCGATCACCCGACTTAACTTCTTTGGATTTTTATTTATAAAAGTATGTTAAAATACTTGTGTAACCTGACAAACTCCAGTAGTCTTGCAGAAGAACTCCACTGGATCCATTCCATAAGAACATCTTGCTGATGCTCTGATGGAGTGCGAGCATCGAATACACCTTGTACCAAAGAATGATGATAAGGTGATAGTTTTATTAACTTGGACAGTTTGAAAATTTAAACAACCCTGTATTAGTTATACAATAACTAATAAAAAGTAGTAAGTTATCTTTCCACCATTTATTTCTTGGACACCCTGTAGCTTCACCAGTAATAGTTAATACTCGATCTTCAGACGTCAAAAGGTTTTTTACCTACAGTAAGCTCTCCATAACCCACGCTAATTGATGCAGGGGTGTCTCTCTAAGCAGGGCCGGATTACCCAATAGGCACAGTAGGCACGTGCCTAGGGGCCCACAAGATTAGGGATCCCCCGTAGGTTGACTGTTATATAGTCACTATTATTGAAAGCAAAAAGAATAAATAAATTAAAAATGAACAAGTAATTTTTTTGCGGCCAGAAACCCCCCAAAATCTATCAGGCTAATGATTTTATATTTGTTATGGGTTCATTCAATTTAAAATCAGCATAAGTTTTGTATCTTATTTTCTGGATCCAGTTTTTCTTTTATAACTTTACGAGTCGTCCTTATGTTCTAAAAATAGCAGTATTAATGGTTTATTTTAATATTTCAATCTTAAAATATAAATTAAAATGTTAAAAACATAATATATTATTTTTTCATTACAGTCCATCTAGTGACTTGGCTAAAAAATGTTAAAAACGTTTTTTTTTCTTTTCATTACGGTACATCAAGTGGCTTGAATGATCCAAGTCACTTGATTTACTTGGATCATAAATGTTAAAAACACAATTATTTATTTTTTTTTTTTACATACATCAAGTGACTTGGATGATCCAAGTGGACTTCACAGACACATGTATGTTGTAAATAAAATAATAAAACAATAAGCCTCTTTTTGGTATTATGCTTTTTTTTATTATTCCTTTAAAAAAGTGTTGTTATAAATTAAAAAAAAAACATTTTTCAGTATACTATAGTTTTTTATAACATTACAAACTACGAGGAAGGGCCCCAAAAGTGTTGGTGCCTAGGGGCCCCAGAGGGTCTTAATCCGGCACTGTGGCTAAGTGAGGAACTTTTTCCCGGCGCCTATATTCATTCAAGTTGTAATCAAGAAATAAAAAAAGCAGTACGTTAAAATGAACATATTTGCTCGACAAAATAGAACAGATCGCATTATATTGCGTCTCGAGTAGCAAAATCGTCATCAAACGAAGAAATTGAAGTGAACTAAGAAACTGAGGGGACAAAAGAACAGCAAATCAGCGGCCGTTCTGGTGTCACACGACTAATTTTGACCAATGAGAACAGCCGCTCACCCACTCTCGTCCCCAGTTGTGGTGGCCCGAGTGCGGATTGGAGCAACACATATTTAATGCAAGGTTTATGGAGAGTTTACTGTATTTGATCACTTTTTAGGTTCAGATTTTAAATGAAATTACTTCTGAGCAACATTAAAAAAAAGTTTATAGGGGTCGATGCTTTTTCAAAAAGAATCCCCAAAACGTTGCTATATATATATATATATACTATATATATACTATATATATATATATATATATATATATATATATATAAATATATTATTACATATAAAAGGTGTTTTTAAATCTCACATAGCGCGGTAGTTGCGTTCTTGGAAAACGTCGCGTCTTATGAAATTGCTTCTTCTGAAGTACAGGGTGTCCGAGAATTATCTGTACAATTTTTGGCTGTTATTAAAAGTCAACCATGAAGTGTAGAAATTCCAGTGTTGTCCCATTTTACAGAGAATCTCTTAAGTTTTTTCTGATACCAAGTTGTGACAAGTTTTTTAGAAATTCCAGTATGTCCGAACATTATCTGTACAATTTCATCAAATTCTTGATAACACACTTAAAATTCTTAAACAAGATTATTTAGAATCTGTATTTCCAAAAGTTTCTTTTATTAAAGTAACGTTGTTACAAACATTCGATATGTGCACCATTAGTGATTCGCAAAACATCCAATCGATACTCCAAATGTTGCCATGTACGCTGCAGCATATCCACATCAATTCGCTCAATAGCAGCTGTGATTCTTGCTTTTAAATCATCAATGTCTGTCACCCGCGTACATTTCTAAAAAACTTGTCTAAACGTGGTATCAGAAAAAACTTAGAGATTCTCTGTAAAATGGGACAACATTGGAATTTTCACACTTCATGGTTGACTTTTAATAACAGCCAAAAATTGTACAGATAATTCTCGGACACCCGGTATTAAGTGAATGGAAAGTAAAGGGTTAGGTTCTCAGGGTCTTAAAATTTTGTTAAATAATTTTTTGACAAGTACTTAAAATGGGTAATATTATTTATACTATCATTTTTATATTATTATTAAGCATACAAACCTGTAAAAAATTTAATACATTATAAAAATACAGTATAAATATAAGAAACCCTTTTTACTTAATTAATAAATGAACATGAAGAACTAATGGTAATGATGGTGAGGATGATGATGGGGTGGGAGGGGATTTTTAATTGAGAGATGGTTCGCAGTCATCTACTCCCAAAATCCGAGTCTTCTGGGGTCTCCATGTCGATTGATGGTGGGGAGGGGGGGGATCCCGTGTTGGTGAGACTTCTGGAGTTGATTATTTTTGTTGTTGGTGAGGCTTTTGTTGGTGACTATCCTTTGGTTGTTGATGTTGCTTTTAGAGATGATGTTGCAGCAGCTCGGTCTAAAACAGGATGTTATGCGACTTTGTTTTGTCTTGTTTGCGTGCTTTTGTGAACTTCATGATAGGTAGTCATAACTTCCTGAAGTCCTCCTTTGCACTTCAGGCTCCTCTCCATGCGGGGATCGAGTTGCGCCAATTTTTCCTGAACTACTTTAAGTTTCCTAAAAATATCTTCGAGATCTTTCATTGCAAGTTTCGGCTGCTCAATCTCCTCTTGAATCGCATTTTCACTTTAGCTGCACCAATTCCTCTTAAGTCAGCTCCTCCTGGTGTGATTCTAACAATTGTTCCACTTCATGCTCTTGCAGATCCTCAAATCCTTCCTCCCCCAACTTCTTTCGCTAGCTTTACGATCTCGCAGACCTCTTGGATTGTGGGGAATCCACGAAAGTAATTCACCACATCTGGCCATAAGCTCTTCCAGCAGGCATTCAGAGTTGACTCCTTGACTTCATCCCACGACTCCGTTATGATGTCAGTTGCGTTCATGATGTTAAGTGAACGCCAGAAGTCCCGAACGCTACTGTCAGTTTTTTCCTCCAACGCCTGCAGGAGTTTCCTGGTGTAACTTTTAAAAGTTTTAATTATCTCTTGGACAAGTTTTGCTTCTTGAGGTAATTTTTCACCCGTGATACAAAAAATTTGAACCAGTCTATAAACAATGTTAGTGACCCAAGCCCGTCTGTTTGATTTTCAGTAGACTGGTAGGTATGCCTTCTGCTTGCCCTTCAAATAAGGATCGGTTTACGCTTGAAATTCCCCGATGCATTCGAACACAACCACAACAGTGTAAGACGATCCTTCACAGCTTTGAAGCCAGGTGCTGTTCCCTCCTCCTCCGAAATGTATGTTCTGTTTCCAATTATTCTAGAAAATTCTGGTGGGTAATTTTCGGCCGCCTATGATCAGCAGAGACGGATTCCCCCACTAATTTCACCTTGTAGATGTAGAGTTTTAATAAACCTATTAAACCATCTTGCACTTGCTCTAAAAGGGATGTTAGTGGATGGTTCACCATCTTGTTCGCGGACAGTGCTATACAGGGTGATTCATAAATGTTTCATAAATAGCAGGGTGTATTCTTGAGACAAAAGTAAAGAAAAAAGATCATATAAACACGAGTCGAGAAACTCGTAGGTTTCGAGCTTGTAGCACGCGACAGAAAAATGAAATTCCTAAAGATTTTTTTACATTTTATGCAAATAGCGTGATACACTTGCTTCATTAAAATAAATGTTCGAAACGGGAGGGGGCACCGTTTTTGCGGGCATTCAACCTTGGCCCTTCCTTCCTGCATTAGAAAAAAGAAATTGCAGACCATATCTGTATGAAAGATACGTCAATGACACGTTCCTTCTTTTTCAAGATGCAAACCACCCACCTCTCTTCTCAACTACCTTAACTCTCGACACAATATCAGATTCACTAAAGACGACGAAGACAACAATACTCCGCCGTTTTTAGATATAAATAGAAGAAAAAAATTTGTGTATCGGAAACAGGCAAACAAAGGCCTAGGCACGAACTAAGTACATCCTCACATTATATAAAACCAACAGTTATCAAAATTCTTATCTACCGCGCCTATCATTTCATTTCCATAAAGAAATGGAATTCCTCCAAAATTTCAGCATCAATAGCTCTTCCGAAATACCTATTCCAACACTTATTCAGAAACTTTTTCAATAGCATATATCACCTCCCTTAAAGTTCCTAACAGTTAAAAAAGAAACAATATTTCACCTTCTCCTTTTACGGATACATAAGTCACAAAATACACTCCGAACTTCGTAACCCACTTACCCCACACTCTACAAATTAACTTTTTGTATTCACAAATAACAATATCATCATATTTTAATCATAAGAAAAACTCCTTCAAGCCCTCGATTCTTCCAAAACTTACTCTTTCAACTGTTCGCTGCAATGCCAACTATATTGGCAGTACATACCGCCAGCATCAAACAAGATTGGACAAACATAGTAACACTTCAGTAAAAACTTCACAACCCCTAAAAAACCATCCAAATCAGCTATAAGAGACCACTGTCAAATCTATGATCCCACTCTATACTTCACCAGTTTTAAAATTATCGATTCTACTAACCAACCTTGAATCGCTACACATTTTCAGTAAAAAAAAAATCTATTACTGTTCTACCTTTTAATCTGTCCATTGTAAAATAACCACCTTCATTTGTACGAATAAAATCAGTCATTAGTTCAACTATTAAGTTTCGTCATACACAGTGCTGTGCTCGTTAATTTATAAATGTAATACCGTTACCGTTACTACAGTCTAAATATAATGCCGTTATCGTTACAGTTACCATTTTTAAAAAGTAACGAGTAACGGCACCGTTACTCGTTACTTTTAATGAAATGTAAATATATTATATATATATGCATAGGTATATTATAATTTATATATACACAAAATATTATATTATATAAACATTCGCTTGTGCGAGTGTGTGTTGGTTTGTATCCACTGGTTAATGCATAGGCTATGAAGTCCGTGCATGCCTTCATTGCGTTATGACGACTTATAAGGCATAATATTTTCAAAAAATGTGAAACAAAATTACTGCTCGATTTATTACTAGGAATTGCAACATAACAGAGGATGTAGCATACTATTGATACTAATTTACTAATGCTAGAATATACCAGGAAAGTTTAGTTTTGCAAAACAATAATACGAAATACTAAAGAAATGAATCAAATGAGTTATTGTGCATGGCAATAATAATTGAAATTTATTAGCTAAATATGCAACCTTAAGAACTATTATTCAAAAGATCTTTATTGGCCTTTAAGAAAACAAGCTTCTCAAAAGTTGCATCCAAGAGCGAGCCTCGTTTCAAACGCAGTATATCCTTCCCTACTGAAAAAAACCCGCTCAACAGCGGCACTAGATGGTATAGGAGTGTTAAGTTTAATAAACATATTTTTAAAGTTAGTGGATGGGAAGGCCCAGATGAGAGGAATGACGAAAACCTCTGTTGAACTTAGATCCCTCCCTGTTCCAGGGTTCTTCGCCTTTTTACTTTGTCAGTGTAGAGGGAGAAGGTGGATGGGGGTAGGCTGCCAGCATGCCAACGGCCAACATGCACACCTCGTTCATAGTAAAGGGGACAAATTTTTAACGGTTAATTAATAATGAGTGAGGATCGAAAGAAACTAATTGCGAGCTACGATGAAAAAGTAACGACTAACGAATGGACTTCGCTAAAAAAGTAACGTCGTTACTGAGAGTTACTTGATTTGAAATGTAATGCCGCTACCGTTACTAAAAAAGCACCGCGTTACGTAACGGCCGTTATTTGTAACGCGTTACTGCCCAGCTCTGATCATACACCTTCAACTTTAATTAACACATTCACCGCCAAAGACGAGAAATCTCGTCTTGAACGTATACATATAGTCCAGGCAATTTGTAGTTAGACCTGGGCAAAATTGCTTCAGAAGCTTTCTAAACTGTTTCCAGCTCAGGAACCATTGCCGAATAACATATCCAAAATCCGACAAAATTGGACCGCGGGAACACCCCCAAAAATGAAATTCAAAATGGCGGACTGGATGTTTCCTACGAAAAAAAATAAATATATAATTTACGCTTTTATTTATAGATATACATTTGATGCTTTTTCTTTCAGTTGTAATGTTTTAAATAATTCAACAATATACAACACAACCAGTTATTACAAATATAATGTTATATAGCTTTTTACAGATTTTTATAATCAATAATACAACAATTATTTTTTTCCCAGTTTCAAGTTATGTTCATTACAGAAGTAGTGATACCTGGTCACAAACATACAGAAATTAATCCTCTTCATCACTATCATCGGATAGATTACCGGTACTTGGGTTGTTATCGCAACCACTGATTTGGCACTCGCCACAAGCGGCTGAACAGGGCATTCCATTACGCTTGCATCCACATCTTGAAGTAGCACATTTCGTCTTGCAGGAGCAGCGGATCATGTTGAGTAGATAATTTGGAGCTGGTGGCTTGTCGCAGGCTGTAGGGTAGTAGAAATTATTCTTTACATACCAACCCCACTGTTCTGCATCGATCTTCTCTTCTGTAGACTTCCAGATTAGTATTTGAAAGTATGTGCGAAAGCTGTGGTACTTTGTGGACGCATCGGTAGGTGGCAAACGTTCGGGTGTAACAAAAGATTTAGCTGTAGCTACCTTTTCAACTAACATTCGATGACGTAGTGCGTTAGTGGATTCAAGTGTTTTGCAGCCAAACAACAGAAGCATTGCCTTTCTTCCAGCGGCTTCAATGTCAGTGTGTTGGCAACAATCAGAACAGAATGTATTTGCAACTGAACGGAGTTCAGCCACCTTCATCAGTGTGTCGAATGCTTTGGCTTTACCGATCGAAAAAATTCTGGATGTGCTATCACAGCCCGTGAAAGCATGCACAAACAGGAGATACTTGCAGATGTCATTGCCTAACAATGATTGAATGCTGAGAATATCATACACAGGATTAGGAGATGGTCCCCGTCTTATATCGCTGCGATAGTACAACTTGAAACCACTGTCCTTGGCATAGTACAGAAGGAGAATCAGCAAGTCGGTGTCTTCCCCTATTACTGTTGTAGTTGCATTTTCTGATGAGGAAACTGCTGCACGAACGATGTCCACATCAGCATCCCCATCTGCGTTGTGAACAGTACACCCGTGCTTCTTCAACATCTCACCTACGAGGGAAATAAATGCTTGCTTGTTGTTTTCATTAGCCAAGAAGTGTTCCTTCTGGCCAACAAACTTCATGCTTGGACTGAGATTCACATTTCTGCTTGTCTTGGTGCTGCGTCTTCTGTGGGTCATGTCCTTGATCGTAGGAGAGCTGCTGTAGCCATCAAAAACAATGATTGCTTTTCCGTATGTTTTCAGAGTGAAATCGGCATATGAGTTGGCGATGCTGTCATGTTTCATCTTGACGCCAGGAAACACGATGTAGTAGAGATCCACCATCCAATACGTACTGGTCTGTGCATTGAATTTCTTGAACTTCTTCCATGCGTAAAGTGTCAGTGTATTTGATTATTGCATGAGCTAGCTGAGACTTACCGGGTTTCCTCAAGATACTTCGTGATTCGAACAATGCAGGAGGATATGCACACAGTTCGTAACACATGACATCTTCAAGATTCATGTCTCCGCCAGTGGCAACAGTCATCATTCTCTGAAACAGTAGTGCAGGATATACTATATCTGAAGCATCAGTGATCATGACTCCATATTTGAAAAATTTACTGGAGCACAGCTCTGAATTTACTTTTTTTCCCCTTACACCACTAGATAGGTTAATGATAGTAAACTCTTGAATTGACGACATACCAATTACAAATTGTTTTAGCTAAACATAATAATACAATAATGTACAGTTTATAACTCGCCTTAAGTTTATTTATTCATTGCAGCAGCAACAGTGGACGATGTTAGACCTTGCATGTAGGCATTTGTGAATTTACCGCCATGTATGCTTGGCCACTGATCAATGGCTTTCTGTGTGATCATTACAGCAGATCTAGTGCCTGGAGCTGGACCCTCCTTCACAATTCTGCACAGCTTAGTCAAATGAGATGGCTTAATGGATCCTTTGTGTTCAACAATGTAACCAAGAATGGAGAATGTTCCTTCAGCTGGTGCTTCACTCCAGGCAGTTGATCCATCTTTATCAAAATGCTTTAATATCTCTGTGATTCCTTTCCACAGCTGTTCTATATATTCTGTCAGCCAATTTATCACTGAGTCTTTTGTAAAACTACTTTCAGATCTGGTTCTGGATGGTCTAGAACTTCAGCAACCTGGTAGTAATCAGAACGTTTCTTGATGTATTTGTAAACTTCATTTAGGATGTAATCCTCAGCTGTTAGTTCCTTTTGCTGCCCTGTGGTATCGTGCTTAAATTCAGAAACTACATCATTTGCATTTCCCATTAGCTAATTTGGAAATTGTTTCTATCACTCTTAACATAACAGTTTTCCCTCCTTTATAAAATATATTTTCTACAAATTCTGCACTAACTGTGGTTTTTTGAGCTACTTGCAACATAATCTTTGTTACATAGGAAATCAATACATAGAACTTGGCACTAATTTCTTTCTCTTGTGGATGATAAAAAAAAACAATTTTCCACAAATCTGTCAAATTGATCAAATTCGTAATTAACCATGCGAGTATCAGATTTGAGTTTTGGTCTCTTAAAACCAATGATATTGTCAAGAACCATATTGGTATAGTCAAGGCCTGATCTCAGATTTGAAGAGTGATTCTGAATAAAGTCTAAAAGCTCACTTAGTTTACAAATTTTCTTCAATGCATCAACGTGGGCTCTGTTCACAAGATGCATTAAGTCCCATCGAAATTTGAAATTTTCTCCAAACAACTTCGTTTTTAAATGGCTCGTTGTCCTTACAAAAAGCCCCATCTCCAACCATTCCAGATACCCTGGATTTAATTGCTTCTTCAGATAGTTTCAAGTGATTAGGAGACTTCAACACATCAAAAATTTCATTGGCCAAATAAACTCCTGATTTGCTGCGTACTAAATTTATCCCAGCAAGTTTTACAGTCTTATTCTTCACTCATAACTAATACAACTAGCATGCTTAATCCCAAAATTGTTCCAATGTCAGCTGTTATTGTTACTGAAGTTTGTTCTAAGAACCACTTTACAGTTTGTTCTTTAAGTTGATTATCTAATAGCTCACAAATTGTCTCGCACGCATGTGTGCTATGATTCAAATTTCCAACCTCACAACCTGACCTATGTAATACAGCTAGAAGTACTGGATATAGAGCCCATGCAGTGTTTGTTTTCATTATGTAGTATAAGATGTTGCCACATAAGTCTTCTATGCGTTTAGTAGTGTTCCGAGATGTTTTCATCACTTCATAAACAGCAGCTCTTTGATGATGCTGTAGTTTAATTAAATGTCTCTTCAGGTCGGTTTTCAGATTTCTAAACCATCTCTCTTGATTTTCTCCTTGTTTGCATACATAGGTTAAATCTTTAACATTGAAGTAACCTTTTATGTTAGAATGTTTGTCTGAAGCACATGCTTTGGGGTCTGTGCAAGCTATGCAATATAATGTAAACATTTTATCATCAGAAGCATCATCAATATCATCTTGATTATCATCATCTTCATCCTCAACAGCTATATCTACATCAGGCATATTAGTGTCACTATTTGCAATGTTTTCCATTATATCACTTGGTACTGAAAATCAGTGGCGGATTTAAGGTGCGCGGGGCCCTAGGCCGGTTGGAATGCGGGCCCCAAACTACGCAAAGCTAGCTTAATTAACTGAAATGAAGATTTACACCCCCATCCCCCAGTGGTGACCTTACGGGGCCCTCAAATCAATGGGCGAGCGAAGCGTTAAAATAAATTTACTTTTTAAACAATATTCAATTTATTGATAATTAATTAATTAGCCAAATGACCATTTCATAGTTGAACATTACACATTTGTTTTTTTGAAGCTTAACAATAAAAAATAACTATAATAATACACCATTAACAAAAAATAACTATAATAATACACCATTAACTAAAGAGAATACCACTTGACTGACATGCAAATGATGCAATGAGTGGGTTTTGTTTATTGCAGGCAATTTGTACGGTACACTTAACTATTTCTCAGTCAAAAAAGATTTTTTTCTAGCCTTCTTACTTGCAAACTGTTTGATGACATCAGTAAAATCAAGCACCCTTAATTACTTCATCTGTTATTGAGGACATAACCTTTTCTGCCATTATTCCAATGACTTCCTCAGAAATGACATGGGACAAGTAGGAAGTATGACCACTACCTTTGTTTGCGTGTTTCTTGATACGTGCTGCCAAGAAACTGTCGTATGTGCTCAGCAGCTCTAGAATACCAAATAGTTTCCATTGTGTACTGATCCAATTACTTCATCTTTACCTCGAATGGCTAGCCCGCGTTCGCAAAGTAGCTTTAAAACATCTACACACCTCCTCAATACTGCTTGCCAGTACTCGCATTCACTTTCATATTGTTGTACTAGATTAGAGTCAATACGGGCACCCGCAGTCTTTCGATATATCATTTCGACCATACTTTTCCTGTGCTGATCTGACCTACTGTGAGATTCTATGACATACCTAGCGTTCTTCCAACCATTGAAGCCAGTTGTGAATGAGCTTTCCACCTTTGACATAAGCTTGCAAGCAAAACAATACACTTTACCAGTTGTTTTAGAGTAACAGAGCCATTTAAAGATTAATTTCTTGGCCAGATAATGAATGAGTTCGAGTGAATAATGTCTTTGTACAATGACGGGTTCTGTTTAGCTCTTTCACAGCTGACTCTTTGAAGTCACCATCACAGTGTCGACATTCTGCGCTTCCCTTTTTCAACCAATAGTCACACACATTTTCAGTAATTATTTTAGGCCATAATCCAAGATCCGTTTCAAATCCTTGTTCAGTACCGGTATTCATAACTTTCACTTCCTCTTGTGTCTCCTCACTGTCACTGTGTTCAGGTTCAATTGCGCTAACTACACTAGGTTCAGTACTAGTTGTGGCTTCTCCAGTTGTTTCAGGCGTAATTGGTGTCTACTGATGCAGATTCAGTTTGACCGGATTCAGTTTGAGTTTGTGATTTTGCAGATTCAGATACTGTTGGATATGTCAACCATTGAGTTATTTTTGGTAGTTTTTTTACTCTTTGGTTTACGTCTGCCTTTTCTTGTCGTTTAACAGAGCCAGCTTTATACTTCCTCCCTTGATCACGATCACGACTTGTTGATTTCTCCATTGTGCCTCAGTGCAGCCTCACTGCCTTATCCTGAAACATAAAAACATAAAAAACAAACTATTTACACTTGACCCTCGGTTTAGTATTAATTAATACAGTTTAATTAATTAATTAAATACAGACACTAAACAGTTGTTCGGGTGAAAAAGTCGCTTTATGGGAAAAGTCGCCAGCCCCCACCAGTGGCGACTTTTTCCTTAAATATGTATAAAATGTATTTATTATGAAATCTAAGCTAAACTGACCTAACCTAGCCTAAGTACGTTTCATATAAAAAAATTAATTACATTAATTTAACATTTTTCAACTTATTTATGTTATTATAAAGCTGACTAAAACTCCCCCATCCCCATTTATTGACTGGCGACTTTTTCGAGATACGACTTTTACCATTACTTACCACTAAACACACTCACATGTGCACTCCACAGCGGCCTGAATAGAACTAAACTCCCGCCAGCAAAGAGAGTGATACCATAATTATCACTAATCATTAATCAATTGTATTATTTATAGTGGAATCCAACATTATAATTATATGTGAGGGCGCGGGGCCGTAGGCCATGGCCTACTCGGCCCCCCCCTAAATCCGCCACTGCTGAAAATGAATCATCAGCATGCCCTAGATCCTTCTTTTCCACCAATTTGAATGTAGATTTGATCAAATCATTGTTCAGGATTTCTTGTATTGATTTACACTTGTTTAAATGGGCTATGAAATGTCAAATTTGTTGCTTTTTGCTTTATTAGATTTGGATGCAACACTTGAACTTGAAGGCATATTTTGACTCTTCTCTTTATTAACCACAACAGCTTGGTGAGTTTCTTTTGTTAGGCGCAAAATTGCATTCAATGTCTTCTGGATTTGGGAATTTTCAAATTCCTCTAAAGCAGTTTTGTTAGTCTGATGCGCAGATTCCTCACTTACCTTTTGTTTCTTAGGTGGAGGAGAAGCACTTTCTTCAGTCTGTGAAACATCTAGTGAAAAAGTTTCATTTTCTAGATTAGCAGTTGATGAAGTTGGTTCATTTTTCTGAGGTCTAGCACTAGCACATTTTGTGAACAAACTAAATGACTGCTTTGCCGTATCTCTTTGCTGCACTTCATCCTGGTATTTCTTTACTGCAATATCTAAGCTGTGGGCCCAAACTCTGGGACCTCTTGTATTGTAACAAATATTTTTTTTGGAATTAAAATGTTCCTCCCAGTTTTGCTTCTTTGAATATTTGTTCTTGCATTGACCACAAAAGTAACCCCTTTTAACACCCTCACTTTTCTCTCCAACTTCATCAATATTAGGATCCATTATTGATTATTGACTACCTGAAAAAATACAAAATAAGTAAAAGTTAGTAAATATAGTATGGTAAAAGTGAGTAAAAGTAAGTAAATATAGTACAATGAAAGTAAGTAAAAGTAAGTGCTTTAAACTTAGTAAAAGTAAGGAAGAGTAAGTAAAAGTAGGTAAGTTAAAGTAAGTAAAAGTAAGTTTAAACTTAACTAAACTTTTCAATTCTAGAGTCATGGTGGATTACTTAAAACCGCACAAGTAATTATCTGGCCAATTTATCAAACCTGGCCGAGATCAATGGAACATAGTCCAATCCTGATAATTTTATACTAAAAAAAATATACGTTTTAATAAAATTTTAATTATCAAAACATTGAAGCTTAACAAAAAAATAATTGTTAAATATGGAATTACCAACTAAACTTAAATAACTAAATTTGTAATTTAAAAAAATTGGTTTGTACAAGAACGTATACGCAAAAAAATTGCATAACGTCTAGCGGATGAACAAAACCCAAACCCAAATTTACTTTTTCTCATGGTCAAATTTACTGGAGCAATGCTCCCAAGATCCCAGGAATCTGGAGTCATGTCAGTGATCACAACGGCAGAAGCAGATCCTAGTGTTTTCACTGTCAGATCTTTTGGCAGAATATGTAAAGGCTTGTTTCCCAATCATTTTTACGACAATGTTCGTACCGATTGAATGCAATTGATGAACGTTAACTCCAGGATCAGCAGTTAGCCCTGTTACAATGTTGCAGAGACCCGAGGTAGAATGGAATGGGGATAAGGATTCCAGACGTTCAAGTACTTTCTTCATGTCATTACTGTCCCTGATTTGTCTACTTCCCCTCATTTCCTTGTGCTGTTCACTACTTTCCAACAAAACTCTGGTGTATTCCTGCATTGCTAAGTTATAAGTGGAACACAGAGGCATAGAAAAGAGCCACGTTGTCCTTTGGATGTCTGTAAATCCACTTCCGCTTGTCAGTCCGCCTCTGCTTTTCAGGGAACGCATTAGTACTTGTTCTATCACCAGGTCTGTGCCGAGTCCGGCCCATAATCTGTCGCTTCTTCTTACCACAAACTTACATTCCTGGAACATTTTGTTAACGGCTGGATTTTCAGAAGGCAAACTTAACATTTTCTGCAGGTACAGGTATATCGATTTCAGGTAATTGTGATGTCCGGCTGCTGCAATTATGGGGATGGTCTCCAGCATAGCTTGCAAGTGCAAATCCCACGAGCCGGTTCTGTCTGCTGTTATCAAGGAACGTGCAATGTTGATCATTCGCTGATATTCCAACCAGAGTTGACTTGTTTGCGAAGTAGATTGTAGGTCAGTTTTCTTCGCATCCAAAGTGGTAGCAATCTGAGACAATGCATTCGAAGATTCCACATCCTCAACTGATTGTTTGGCGGTCATAACATCGTCGAGCAGGTCACAAGCTTCCTTATGGAGGTCATGAGGAGTTCCATCTTCATTACGAGGGAAAACGTCTGCGACTAGTAAGGTACTAAGAGCTGCATCTACTATCATATGACCACGTATCGCTCTTGAAACAGCTTTTCCAGACATCATGTGTTGCACGCATTTGGTCCGTATATTTCTTGAAGTACTTCAGACAATCCTGAACCATTCATAAGAGTACCGACTGCTCCCAAAAGATTCATCAGAGTGTGAAATGATCCCAGCATTAAAACAATGTCCTGCAGGTCTCTGTTCATTGATGATTTGGGAAGCTTTCCAGAACAAAGGCTGATCAAAGGTAATAATGCATGGGACTTTTTGATCGCGTGCTATCTTGCTCAAATATAGTAATGTCGAAAATATGCAGGTCATGTCAGTTGGCGACATATCTATGATGGGAAGGAACGTGATCGACGCCACACCTGGATGTGAGACACTTGATCCACCGTGAATTGCCTGCATTGTTCCGGACCAACTTGGACCTGATCTTTCTGCTGAAGATATCTGCCAGAGAAGACTAAGTCGACTTATGGTGGCAGTGGGTACTGGAAGTTCGCGGAATGAGATGTCCCTCAACATGCTTCTCGCGTGTCTATATTCCCTAATGTCAACGGTTGCAATCTTCTTAATGTCATTGTCACCAACATTACGCCTGTGAATAGAAGGGTGGATCTTGATCTTCGGAGTTATTGCGGCAATCATACCCATTCCATGAAAGGTATTCTTCCCATCCAAAGTGCAGACATCATGATCGACGTTATCTGCTGCTAGAAGGACTGCAGTGTTTTCATCAACAGTAAAAGAGCCAGACCCACTTGCCAGCGCCGCGTTTCTTTCGAATCTTGTTACTTCTGCATACGACGAACAGTAACCCAGCTGATGGAGAACGTCAATAAGGTACCTTGACCTAAAGTTGTGGTGTAGCTGAACCGACAAACCGATGTAGCTGAACCGACAAACCGATCTGTAGTGGACATAGTAATCCTCTAGGACGGGTTGCTTGCATAATGCTCTGCCCAATTGCACCTATTTTTCTTGAAGCATCCTTTCCCGCAAATGCTTTTGATAATAGCAATTTCAGACTGTTGGGAATGTAATCAAGAGCACTTTCTGCAGTGATGTCATTTGGAGATGGATACACATCTTTTCTAGGCGAGTCGACAGACTTGATATCACTTCTGATTATTTTTGCAGCAGCTTCTACTAGGTAAATCTTCTGTAGCTCTATATCTATATCACATTCTTTCGACTTTTTGTGATAATCTATAAGAATTTCATTAGCTGTCTCTCGTAGTGTTACTACATCTGCCTTCCCACTTTCACCTGATATTATGATCTTGTCTCCGTAACGTTCTAAAAGCTTTCTTCATGTGCCTGCGTTCGTAGACAGAGCTCTGACTTCCTTGAAGATATTCCTCCATTTTGGAAATTAGGTCTCCAATCAACAGTTGTTCATCATCATTCTCTTCCAGGTAAGCACAGGTCTGAAGGAATGCTTGGTGTTGCTCTTCATTAGTTGGTCTCCCTTTCTTCGAATCATGATCGTCGGAGGAGTATGCGCGAGGAATGTTTTTTCCACTTCGAAAATTTACGCTGCAGGTGTGATGGTAGACACAATCTGCAGCAGGAAGATCACGAAGATAATACTCCAGACGGCCTTTTACATTAAACGACCATTCATCGCAGCGGCTTTCACAGCACCTTTTTATGGTTTCGGAGAACTCTGTAGTTCTTATTTTGACATGCTCTGATTTTGGTTTGTGTTTGGAAAAAAAGTCCACAAAGGTATCACAAAACAAACAGTGAGTAGCACTGGAAAATGCGTATTCATGAAAACGAGCACTTTTCCTTGGTATTGCCTCGGCTGCGGTCTGTCGCTTCTTTATTTCAATGGTCTTTTTATCCGTAAACCTTTTCCTACATACAACGTGAACACTTATTCCAGCTGTTGCAACAACATCGCTTCCACGGCTGCGGCTGGATGCATTTATACCATCTGCTCCTTTTTGCGAGATGTGAACCACTTCCTGTCCGCTGTCCAATTTCTCCTTACAAATCACGCGCAATTCTTCAGGGGTCTGCATTCTTGAAGGCGGACGCACACCGAGTCAGTCTGAAACAGAAAACACAAATTAATAAACTGTGTTGCAGTATTTAAAAGGAGTACATAATAACAGTTTTAAAGAAAATGACACGCACAAATACGCAGATTTGATAGTGGGTAGTAGGAATTAAAGAGTTGTATATAATATAAGTTTATAAAGATGTAGCAATGTCCATTCTCACATACACTCCATACAGTATATTTTATTTACATTACGTGACGTCATAGTTTAATACTAGCCGCCTAATACAATTTTTAGTGTCATATAGGTTAATTTAGAAACGAAAATGTGTTTTAAAACATTTTACTGATCAAGAAAAACGTCATAACTCTCTCTACAAAGCGAAATTAAAATCGATTGTATTTCGTAGGAAACTGCCAGTCCGCCATTTTGAATTTCATTTTTGGGGGTGTTCCCGGGGTCCAATTTTGTCGGATTTTGGATATGTTATTCTGCAATGGTTCCTGAGCTGGAAACAGTTTAGAAAGCTTCTGAAGCAATTTTGCCCAGGTTGAAGCTATTTTTGCTCTAGATTGCCTGGACTAATAAGCTTTATTTTGGTATATTTTGGTATATCTTTAATTTTTTAATTTAATTTTAATTTTTGTTTAAATTTTTGGCGAGAACTTGTTTGTAGTTGGGTAAAAACTTGCAAAACTGCTGGCGGTGGCTGGTTACCTTCTTAAAAAGTGCTGGCGGTGAATGTGTTAAATAGAAAACCCGATCAAGATGAAAGCGTCAATACTCAGAACCAGTGTTAAAGTTAGTAGACCCCACCTCCATGAGTTTTATTTATACTCTTCTATAAACTCCGGCAAGCTAACCCAACGATTTTTTTAACTACTCTACTCTGCCACTTACAATACTTATTGTGTAATATCATTACTTCGTAATCTTTATCTTTTATCTTTTGATAATTTTATCATGCTTAATTATATATAATTATTTGTTCTTTTACTATTTTAATATTATTTTAATGTTTGAGCATATATATATATATATATATATATATATATTGTAAAATTATCTGTTCTTTTAATATTTTAGCACTGATGGTGGAAATCACTTTCCGAAACGTTTGCAAATAAAAAAGGGACAATATATAGAAATTCTTAGTTATATACTGTATATGATGATGATCTACAGAAGCTAAGGCTAACAAAAGACCCTAAGATCCACTCTAAGGTTAGCCCGAGAGAAAGAAGAGAGTAGGGGGTTAAAAGAAGAGAGTAGGCGGTTAAGTACGTAGCAAAACCTATCATTCGTGGGTTAACATTCATTCAGAGAGAGAGAGAGAGAGAGAGAGTGTCGCCATCATCATCCGCCGGCCACTGCCGACAAGTCGGATAAATAGTCGAAGAGAATAGGAAAGGGGTGAAAGATGAATAGTAGTAAAATAAGAACGCTTATAAACCATGCAAACACAGTCTTAACTCAAAGAAACTGTCATACCATGCAAACTACAGACATGCAAGTAAAAAAAAAAAAAGTATGGCTCCGAAATTAACAATAGACGAGAGGGTGAGAGCTTGGTTTTAATGTATGGAATACCAGGTACAACGATTTGTTGTACCTGGTATTCCATACATTAAAACCGAGCTCTCACCCTCTCGTCTATTGTTAATTTCGCAGCCATCCCCTACCTAAAAGAAAAAAAAATTATTATGATCAACATTGAAAATTGTGACAGGGAATCCGTGTAACTAGGGATTTCATGTGAGGTTGTCGTGATATTTGCGTTAAAACTAAAGAAAATATCACGACTTGACCTTACATGAAATCCCTAGTTACAGAGATTCCCTGTAAATATATATATTATATATATATATATATATATATATATATATATATCCCCGCAAGGGGTTCTAAGCTCGTGCTCTTGAGTGCTCTTTGTGCTCGTTTGTACGTGCTTGTTCCTGGAGGTTTCACGTGCGCCCTCCCGGCCCTAGCACCCAAGGATGATGGGGCTCAGCCCTGCAGTCCTTGTCATCCTTGGTCTTTTTCCACTTCGACTGTCCCCTCCACCCTTTCTTTTTCCTCTGTCTTTCCTCTCACTTTTTCTTTGTTTTTCCGCTGAGATATGCCCTTTAAATAGAGGCGAATCGGTTCTTCCTGAACTAAAAAAAAAAAAAAAAAAACAACTATATATATATATATATATATATATATATATATATATATATATATATATATATATATATATACACCGGGTGTCCCATTCGAAATGAAACAACTTTGAAACTAATTTTTAAAGTATTAATGTGATAATGTTGAAACTTTGCCAGTTACTACACCATATGCATAAGTTTTTGTCAATGTTTTTTTGTTTGTTTCAGATTGAATTATGTTTACCCCACAAGAAAAAAGCGAAATGTGTATTATGGATGGCTGAGTTGAAGTCCCCTACTCTGGTGTAACGGCGATTCCGTACAACCTTTCACGAGGAACCACCCACCAGAAGAGACCTATATGCATGGACCAAGAAATTTGAGGAGACTGGCAGTGTTCTAAAGGAACACACTGGAGGGCGAACAAGATCGGAAGATGATGAACGAATAGGAGGCGCCTTTGGTGGTAGTCCGAGAAAGTCCATCCGTCGTGCCAGTGTCGAAATGCAGATTCCTCGTTCAACTGCGCATAGAGTCGTGCGCAAGCGGCTGCAGCTCTATCCATATAAGCTTCAAATTGTTCAGCTTATAACGTGTGAAGATCTTAACAAAAGGAAACATTATGCTATGCACAATGTATCTAATGTATCTAAATGTTCTAATTCACATATATCATATGAAACTTTATGACATTGACTATTTACTGTGTGAATATTACATTGTTTGCATCATTCAATAAAAAATGATAAGGTTTCAAAGTTGTTTCATTTCGAATGGGACACCCGGTGTGTATATATATACACCGTGCTAAAGAGTAGTAAAAGATTACTGTTCTAGGCCTACCTTATTGTAAATCATTGGTTCCCAACCTTTTTGAAGCCACCGTCCACTTTCACCAAACATTAGTTTTGAATGCCCCATTTATGGATATAAAACTTAGCAAACAATACGATGATTAGTGAATATAACTATTTGAAAAATTAATCGCAATACAATGAATATATTCATTGCTCTAATAATCTAATTTTACATTACATTACAGTTGCTACAATGGAGTTAATACTTAAGTTTGCGTGTCATTTAGTCCTTTCTCCTACCGCCCCCTCCCCCACCTAAACTTGACAAACGCCTACTCGGGGTGGTACCGTCCCCGTTGGGAATCAGTTTTAGGTGGACCTGAATGTTCACGTAAGCATATTCAAGGACTATGATATTAGACTGCATATGTGGGGATGGGGGAAGTTTATGTCGAGGTCACGCGCAACACCATCACCACACTCATTAGACCGGCAAAGTTGAGCGACGCTGGATCTGTTGCGTAGCTGGATGGGTGGCCATCTCGATTTTTCTGATGGTGGAGCGACCCTCGGATAGTTTGGATCTCGCGTAAAGCTGTAGGTCCCTTCTGTCGCATTATTATTTATCTGTTTAATATGTTTGTACGTATGTTTGCTCGTTCAATTAATAAAATCCTTCTAATGAAAGGAATTCTATTTTAACCCATTGTAAAATTTAGTTAAAGCGGTTAGCCATGATGGACGGGCTTTATTATCGAAGGTAGCAAGCACTCTTTTCTGTAGGGATATTCTCGCACGCGCACAGTCCTCGCGTGATTGTTTCATTCGTAAAAGCCATGTAGGGTCTAGTTCACCTTCAGCTAAATATTTTATTTGAAAATTTCCATTTACGAATTGGGAAGGGAGAGAAATATTTAACACTTTCTGTTTAGAATTGAGATATTAAATGGCTGTATGCGTGGACGTGTATTATATACATATATATGTATAAGATGCGTGAAACTTTCGAGTTTAGAAAGTAGACCTTCATTAATTGATTAATTTATTCAACGGTACTGAGCGTCATTAGTTTTTAGTGTTGTCGAATACTAATAATGATTGATATAAGTATTCGGTAATGCTCTTCATAGTTAACCGTGTGAGAATTTTTTTTTTCTAATCGTGCGGAGGGCTTCAAGTTTATTAGGTGCTACTGTTAGTTACAGTATTGATGGCCTGTTGTTGTTGTTTGTTATATCGTATAGTATGTGTTACGAAGAACCGCCCAAATAATAAACTTAGTTGTATCGGTCCTAGCAAAATGGATGTCGGAGAATATTGTCATCATAATTCAACGTAGATATTGTATTTGTTTACGTCATTTTGCCGTTTGCATTTTTTAAGTTGTACATCTCGTGAATAAATCTCTGCCTATTTCATGGTGTTTTGTGGAAATATAGATCTTCATATACAGGGTGTCCCATAAGTCCGGCATCATAGGAGAAATTCATTATTTTTCTATTTCTACAAACCATAATTCATATTTTTCTCTTTCTACAGGCCATAATGTCCGTGAGCAAGGAAGAACGAATCCAGATAATTTACTCATAGGAAATCGGAGTCAAAGAGAGGCCGTTGCTGAATTTAACAGACTGCATCCAGACCGCGAGCCAATAACAGAGTTGTGTTAGCAGACTTGTTGCAAAGTCTCTCTGACTCCGATTTCCTATGAGTAGAATTATCTGGATTCGTTCTTCCTTGCTCACGGACATTATGGCCTGTAGAAAGAGAAAAATATGAATTATGGTTTGTAGAAATACAAAAATATGAATTATGGTTTGTAGAAAGAGAAAAATATGAATTATGGTTTGTAGAAAGAGAAAAATATGAATTATGGTTTGTAGAAAGAGAAAAATATGAATTATGGTTTGTAGAAAGAAAAATATGAATTATGGTTTGTAGAAAGAGAAAAATATGAATTATGGTTTGTAGAAAGAGAAAAATATGAATTATGGTTTGTAGAAAGAGAAAAATATGAATTATGGTTTGTAGAAAGAGAAAAATATGAATTATGGTTTGTAGAAAGAGAAAAATATGAATTTCTCCTATGATGCCGGACTTATGGGACACCCTGTAGTTTCGTAAAGCTCTTAGATTATAATCCTAGGTCTGTATATTTGAAGAGATAATCGTAGATACTGTATGGGCTCGTTGCCGATTCTCATCGGAAGTTATCTAAAATACTAAACAAAATAACGGATGAAGATATTTTAGTTTTATAAACTATAAATAAGTGATGCGTCACAAATACTATAAATTCGCAGCTTTATTTTGAACCTATAAAAGTTGAGGCAAAAACGGGTTGTGATGTTTTGTATTCTTTTAAAGTTTGTCGTTAACGTATTAAATAATTAGAACGTGCTTAGCGTACGGAGGAATGATAGTTCACGTTTTACTTCAGCCTCCCACATCCAGCATGCAAACTGATCAAATTTAATTTGACTGATCACGATAACTATATGAATGAGTGTGAAAGTAGGCGTAAGCTTTTCACCCCTTTTTTTTAGATCAGAGCACGAACGCTTCGTAATTGCGACCAGAACTTAAATAATAGAATTATAGTTCGAAGGGGTTAGTTCATTATAATGATCTAACTCCAAATTTTTCTAAATTAGCCCCCCCCAATGATTCCCTTCGATCAATTGATAGGTGTTATAGATACTAAACACTCGGGTGATAGCGAGTAAAATCATTAAATAAAAAGAAATTCTCCTGTAAAAGAATTGCATTAAAAAGTTTTTATTGATTTTGTCAGTCATATTTTCAGAGTTAAATCGCTTGAAATAACCTCCTCGAGTTGTAGATGGTTATTTATTTTATTTATTTTTAATTTTTAACAATAGCCCTGTGACTGGGGATACAAGCGAGCGAGATTTATTTTGAGAGATTGAGACTGATTTTGATGCATTAGAACGAGCAATTGAGTGTGATTCCACCGCATTTTTTCTTGACAGATGGAGTCCGAAGATGCTTATCACCAATCCGGGCTCTACAGCCATCACGAGCCCACATCGGCAATCCCCACTGTACCCCCGTCTGGGAGGACTGGCAGTGGGCGTAGTGGGGGTTCTTCGAGGACTGGTGGGTCCCTTTCCAAATGGAGGCAGACCACCCCTACTTCTACCTCCGTCTGCCGAACTTCGAGTACTGGGAGTAGTGGTCCCGGGATTGGGCGGAGATCGAGTGGGCGTGCGGCGGCACCTGGTGTGGGCGTGGAGGCCCAGGGTATTATGGAGGAGAGTTCCCTGTCGGAGGGCGAAGGGAAGACATGGTTGGAGCCTAACAACTCTCTAATGGAGACCTCCACAACCACCACATCCACCGTCGACTCGTGCGCCGGTCTCGTCCACAGGTAGGTCAATTGCATCGTTTTAAGGACTTGGTACTTCCTTAGGAGGAGGGGCATAGGTCTAATCATTATTATTTCCCAGATGAGCAAATTCCAAGGGAATTAACTGAGTTGAGTTTTTACAAATAAGTCCTAGAGTGAAAAATTTAGTAAAGGTAGGTTGTCTTGTATCATTAAACGGTACTTATGGGGCCGATAAGCGACAAGCCCGTAAGTTGTTTTAACCTCATAAGTTGATTGCTGTACACTGTTAAGTATGGGTTGGTGGTTGATGAGAATGTTAGTGGTGGTATTGCTCAGGCATGGGGTATTTGTAATTGTAATAACACTTTTTCATGTAATTGGTAAGCAGATCTATAAGTAGCTAATTTTGCCCCCGAGGCAAGATCATAAAATTGCGCCCCCCTATTCCTATAACACTACACGATCCTCAAAGTGGTAAATTTTTGTAGTGCATCATTGATACATTGTCCGCACAATAGTCTTTTTTGTAGGGATTTCCGTTTACAGAAATTTTCACGATGATTAGTTGAATTTTCACGTTCTAGAATACGGTTTAAATTTTTCCACTCATTAAATCCTGTTTTCTGATTTGCAATATTCGGTTTGGAAAAGCGCTCATCGAATAATATGGATGGAAAACAGAAAATAAAGTACTGAAAAGTACTGAAAATTTATAGAAATATGCCCTTTCCCTAATGGCATAGCGTGCTTGGGATAGTAGATACATATTCTATATCGTTTTGCTGCGCCCCTCAGCTTTGCGCACCCGAGGCAAGTGCCTCACTCGCCTCGCCCTTGTTACGGCACTGTTGGTAAGTAATTGTAATTGACTACCTAAAATGTAATTGTAATTAATTACATTGGGAAACCAAAGTAATTAATACAATTACAGTCAATTACTTTCAATTACATGAATATTAGTTATTGGGTCATACTTATAGTTTAAAAAAACTACTTGCTTATGTCTCAGGCAGCTTTCTTTTGAAATAAAATGTTATTCTTTTTATTTGAAATAAAATGCTTCATTTATTTCAAATGTTCCTAACTAAAGTGCCACTTTTTTGCCCTTATTTTGATAAAATAAATGGCAGTTCTTTTGTCTTTTATTAGTATTTTTTGGGTGTCTTATAGTTGGCTTCATTAGACCATATCACATACATAATTACATATGTTCAGTGCCCAATTGTCCATAGCAAGAACTGCTTGATGAAAAATACAGTTCCGCGCAATGTTAATAAAGAGTACATTTTACTGACCTAATATATTATCTACAGGGTGTTCGGAAAGTCCCGTCACCCCCGGTATGGTTTCATGAGATCTTTTGTCATGTGATCTTTCATTGTGGACATCGGAACTGCAAGTTCTTGCGATTGTTTCCGAAGTGATTTTTTCGGTGAACGAGCCACCAATGTAATCACACCTTCACGTTGTTCTGCTCCCATTGTTGGTCTTCCCGACCGTGGTCTGTCCTTGATGGAGCCAGTTTCAAACAGCTTTTTCTCCCAGTGTAAATATCGTCTTGTTTGGTGGTGCAGCCTTATTGAATCTTGTGTTGAAATCATTCTGGATATCGTGCATCGTTTTGCCAGTATGTGACCTTTCATGAGCCCATGTGCTCATCACTATCCTTTCCTCCAGAGTGCGAGTGGACTGGTTTGCCATTGTTCACGCAACTCTAATACCTGGAAAACAAAAAAATGTCAATCACACAAAAATAAAATTGGTATTATAATATGTACATTTTGTATGGGGTGACGGGACTTTTCGAACACCCTGTACTTTTCATTCAAGATGATGCCTAAAACTGAAAATGGAATTGAAATACGTAGGTAGAAAAGCATGACATAAATCAAATAGTGTGTATTTATATAAAAAAAATGCAGTTCTTTGTAATTGTAATTATTTCACCATCTACAGTAATTGTAACTGAGAATGTCAAATAATTGTAATTAATTACATTGACCAAGTAATTGCCCCCTTGCCTGGTATTGCTTAGAGGGCCTGGTACTGGAAGAGTGTTTCATATTTAAACTGGGCAAAGGTTGCAGTCCGAATTTTATTTGTTGCAGTTTTTAACTAACAATTATCAAATAGGAACACTAATATTATAGTCATGTTAATTCCGAAAATAGGTCTATTAGGTTATATAGGTCTATGAAATATGGAGGATTGCACGAAATAATAGTAACGCTTCCTCCTGTTAGATTAAATGCAACTCTCCAGTTACTGCATGTAGCTATCGTAGGCCTATTAGGTTTAAAGCTTAGTAGAAGGTTGCAGTTTTTTCATAGATTTTTGTCTTACAGATTTCGAAAGATAACTCTTAAATTCAGGGACCTACCTGGAAATTCATAAATAGAATGAATAAAATTGCTTTGAAGAAATTTTGTTGCAATCGTTTTTTGGAACTTAAAGAAATTCTTGCATAAAGTTTATTGTACGCGTTTTCGTAATGTTCTGTTTTCACGCTCCAAAAACATCGCCAATTGCACCATTTGTTTATCATTAGGTTCATAATGGTTTCACGTTGTATTGCTGCTTTGGAGGAACCATTGACTCTAGTCGTGCGTTATTTACGTTTAATTCACAATGGTCACAGTGATCAAAGCGTCACTCTGAATCCGACTCATAGTCAGCAGGCATGGTTTGGACCTCATTTATTTGAATATTATTAATACTATTATTTGTTAATTATTCTTTATCTTTTATTGGAATTTTTGAAGAATAACAGCATCGAATGACCAAATCAGCGGCATAATTATGCCGCTGACCTTTTACATGTTCAACTGATAAATCGTATTCCAATGAACGTGTGAGCCATTTATTTACGAGTAGTCTGAATTCTTATTTATAGTAAGCCCCACTAATGGCTTGTGTGCTCAGTTTTTATGATTTATTTCCAAGCATAAGACTTAGAGGGCTTTTTCAGACCTCTTAAGTCTTGTACTTGATGTAGGACTCGAGACCTTATTTTCCTGGTCTCGGTCTCGGTGGTCTCTACATAACTGCTGAGTATGTTGACGTTTATGAAGTGCAATAAACACTCGTTTTGTTTTAAGTAGGCAGTTAACTGCTGAAAAATGTCACAAACTATGAATTCGTGAATAAATTCTGAGTAAATTTTGCAATTGTTACTTGATAACTTCTTTAGGATCTTTATTCCCGAATGTGAAATACAGAGCTTACGAATTAGGCATTACACAATATTGAATACAGGCAAAAATTGCATATAGTCTGTTTTAGTCTCTGTCTCGAGACCTTTTTTCTGATCTCGGTCTCGGGCGCTTAGTCTCGGTCTCAGTCACGGTCGTTTCGACTATATCACTGGTCTGAAATGATAAAGGGTTAAAATGATTACTCAAGCCTTGCTTTTCAATAGTACTAGAACGAGTTTGAGTATCAGGAAGGTTTTACTGAAAAAGAAAAAAAAATTGGCATTTCAAAATTTATATAAAACTCGGAGTCGGTATTATTACAGGTACTGCTTTCCAGTCTGAAGCATCGGCGTACAATATGAACGGTTTGTTTGGATCAGGTTGTTTTAGAAGTGTATGTATGGAAACAAATTGTTTAATTTTTATTTAGAGCTCCCCAATGAAATTTAATGTTCATTTTTTTTAAAATCTTGAATTGGAATTAATATATTTGCAGTATTTGGAATCTATGCTCTGTAATAATTAATTAATACCAGTAGTGGTTAAACTTCAGTTACGTTATTAGCTCACAACGCTCGTATTGATTTTACCTTGTCTGCACTTTGAGAAATTCCTTTAGTACTAATGTCGTGAGCTTGGATCGGAAAAAGTTAGACAAGTTAGACAAGTTTACATTTTAGGTTATTTTCTTTGTCAATTTTGGAATACCCCATATTTTTAAGTCTTACAAAAACCATGTTTAACACACACACACACACACACACACACACACCACACACACACACACACACACACATACTTTCTCAACGTTTTCCTAATTACAGTCTCGATGAAACAACTAAACTATGACGTCACTTGTCTACTGGCCAGCGCTAACCTTGTATGAAATCTAGTTTCGTGTAAATGAATGTAGAACTAGGGGACATAGCCTAAGGCTGATCGAGAATCGCGATTATTGTCAGGTATTTTCTGCTTGGTGATAAGCGGAGTTTTGATTAAAAAATGAATGAAAGCTAAAAAAAAAAATTTTCTTTTTAGAATTATTTAATGTTAGAACTTACAATGCAAATTGCAAAATCAACAATATTAAAGTTAGAATAGTAACTGCTCCTAATTTTAGGTGATTTTTTTTTTTTTTGTTACAAACCCTTCCTCTCCTTAAAAATAAAATTTACAATTTATTTGTTAAACAAGATAGCAATACAATATATATATATATATGATGAATAAAACCACGAAGGAAAGGAAACACAAAATGGTGCTCAAGCGCTTTCGTCTAATGACATCCTCAGGAACACTGAAGTACATAAAAGGGTAACAGCCTATATATAGGTTACAGAAAGAAAAAAAGAAAAATAAATAACATACATACACACACACACACACATATATATACATACATATCTATATATACATATACATACATACATACATATATATATATATATAATATATATATATATATATATATATATGCAATAAACAGAGAAGTAAAAATAAAAATAAAAATTAAAAATTAAAGGATTATCAGTGAGGCGTACAGATTTGTAAGGAATAATATCGATTTTTAGCACAAGATCAAATGGATTATAAAAATACAAATTTATATTAAAACTGTCCGGGTATTAACACACTGCCTATGGTCAGGTTTCGATATATATAAAAATAAAATGCAAATTAAAAGTTAATAAAGTAGCAGACAAGTTTACCAAAGATTTAGTGTTCTACCCTTCTTATCTAAATCTGTTTGGAAGGAATTCAAAATAACAGGATCGAGTTGAAAAAGACCTTTGCTTATGTTGAAGTTATTTGAAAGTTGGATAATGGCAGACTCAAGAATATTTCTATTAACAATGTTGCTAGAATGGAATAAAACTGAAGCATTATTCCAATCAATACAGTGGGCTAACTCTGACAAATGGACAAAAAGGGCACTGGACAACTGTCCTGTTCTAACGGAATATTGATGCTGTTTTATACGTGTGCAAATCCTTTCCCGTCTGACCTATGTAAAAGGAATCACATTGTTTACAACCAATTTTATAGATAATGCCTGAATTATTGGTAGGGCTATTTTTTACTATGATATTTTTCACAATATTGTTAATGAAAATACTACATTAATATCCAAAAGTTTAAGTACATTAGCAATGCCTAAAAAGCCCGGGAAAAATGGAAGTACTAAAATATTTTTTGACAAAGTACGAGTGTTATTATTGACACGATAGAAAGTTCGTTTTGCCTTGTTGAGACAAGATTCCATAAACGCAGATGGATAACACAATCACTTCCAATACCGTTGATTTTTTCCAATTCGGCATCGATGTATTCCGGACTGGCGATCCTAAGGGCGCGGAGAAACATTGATGAAAAAATGGCCTTCTTAGTGGGGGTGTCATGTCCCGAGTAAAAGTGTACGTAGGACAAATTGTTTGTTGTTTTCCGATAGATACTAAACTTAAAACCTGGGCTTTCCCTATGTACACGCACATCCAAAAATGGGATTGAATTGTCTTGTTCCACTTCTAAAGTAAACTTAATGGAGGGGACTTGATCATTTAACTGAAGGAGGAAGTTATCCAGGTCACGATTCATGGGCCAGATACACAAAATATCGTCGACGTACCGCAACCACGGGATGCCAACCCCCAGGATTCTCGGAATATAAGTAATTTCGAAAAACTCCATATAAATAATGGAGAGGAGGGGCGATAAGGGGTTGCCCATGGCCATCCCAAAAACTTGTTGATAATACTCGTTATTGAAAGTGAATTTACAGTCTTTGATGCAAAGCTTAATAAGTTCCAAAACAATGTGTGAAGGTAGTGGCAGGTCATACTTATGTAATTCTTGGGAGAGAAAGTCAAGCATATCGTCTATCGGCACTTTTGTAAACAATGAACAAACATCAAAACTGATCAATCTATCGTTAGTTTCAGTACGTGCATTATTCAATTTTTCAGTAAGATCCATGGAATTTTTTACATGTGAATCAGAGATAGTTCCAAGAATGGGGGACAAGACTTTGACAAGCCATTTGGAGAGTTTATAAGTAATAGAGCCCACCGAGCTAATAATAGGGCGCATAGGGTTGCCAGGTTTGTGGGTTTTAATAAGACCGTAAAGGTAGGGCAGAGAAGGTGAAGTGGACATGAAAAGCGGAATTAAGTCCTTATGATCTTTGAGAATGCGTTTCAAGCCACTATTAAATGATTTGATGACGTCATCCTGCGGGTTCTTCCTAAGTTTGCTGTATGTGGCGGGGTCCTGGAGAAGCTCGTTCATCTTTCCGATGTAGTCCACTTTGTCCATAATAACTATGGTGTTAGCCTTGTCTGCTTTAGTAATATGGAGCTCCCCATCTTTTTTTAATTGTGAGAGGCTATTGCGAAAACGTTTAGGAAAGTTATCTTCGTAATTACCATTCGCCGCACTATAAACGAGGCCTTTAACTATGCTAAACAAATACTGAGGGAGATTACACTGTTTTTCAAAACACGCGAGACTGTAAGAAATTTGTAAAGCCGAAGGTTTTTTAACAATAAAAAAGGACATACCATATCCAAGGGCACTTTTTGCATCGTCACTAATGTTTTTCGAAGAAAGGTTCAAAACACACTTTGAGCTTGCTTTTTTACTCCACTGACTATCTCGAATGAGACTTTTAATTTTTCGATCCAAAATGTTACGAAGTGAAGTAGTTCTCCGACGCAACTCGTTGTAAATTTCATCAAACAAAGGTTGGATCCACGGTTGGGGAATAACGGTTACAAAATTATGTTTGGCGATGTTTAAATTTTTGAAGGCGGACCACTCATTTTGTCTGGTGACTTCAATATGTTTCTTTAAAATTAATCTGCTGAAGTTGTTGAACGGATGGTCGTCAATTTGTCTGAGGCGAATCGGAAGCAGGGATTTCGGAAGAACTTGCTCCTCCAGACACTTAAGGACTTAATTCCGCTTTTCATGTCCACTTCACCTGCTCTGCCCTACCTTTACGGTCTTATTAAAACCCACAAACCTGGCAACCCTATGCGCCCTATTATTAGCTCGGTGGGCTCTATTACTTATAAACTCTCCAAATGGCTTGTCAAAGTCTTGTCCCCCATTCTCGGAACTATCTCTGATTCACATGTAAAAAATTCCATGGATCTTACTGAAAAATTGAATAATGCACGTACTGAAACTAACGATAGATTGATCAGTTTTGATGTTTGTTCATTGTTTACAAAAGTGCCGATAGACGATATGCTTGACTTTCTCTCCCAAGAATTACATAAGTATGACCTGCCACTACCTTCACACATTGTTTTGGAACTTAAGCTTTGCATCAAAGACTGTAAATTCACTTTCAATAACGAGTATTATCAACAAGTTTTTGGGATGGCCATGGGCAACCCCTTATCGCCCCTCCTCTCCAATATTTATATGGAGTTTTTCGAAATTACTTATATTCCGAGAATCCTGGGGGTTGGCATCCCGTGGTTGCGGTACGTCGACGATATTTTGTGTATCTGGCCCATGAATCGTGACCTGGATAACTTCCTCCTTCAGTTAAATGATCAAGTCCCCTCCATTAAGTTTACTTTAGAAGTGGAACAAGACAATTCAATCCCATTTTTGGATGTGCGTGTACATAGGGAAAGCCCAGGTTTTAAGTTTAGTATCTATCGGAAAACAACAAACAATTTGTCCTACGTACACTTTTACTCGGGACATGACACCCCCACTAAGAAGGCCATTTTTTCATCAATGTTTCTCCGCGCCCTTAGGATCGCCAGTCCGGAATACATCGATGCCGAATTGGAAAAAATCAACGGTATTGGAAGTGATTTGTGTTATCCATCTTCGTTTATGGAATCTTGTCTCAACAAGGCAAAACGAACTTTCTATCGTGTCAATAATAACACTCGTACTTTGTCAAAAAATATTTGAGTACTTCCATTTTTCCCGGGCTTTTTAGGCATTGCTAATGTACTTAAACTTTTGGATATTAATGTAGTATTTTCATATAACAATATTGTGAAAAATATCATAGTAAAAAATAGCCCTACCAATAATTCAGGCATTATCTATAAAATTGGTTGTAAACAATGTGATTCCTTTTACATAGGTCAGACGGGAAAGGATTTGCACACACGTATAAAACAGCATCAATATTCCGTTAGAACAGGACAGTTGTCCAGTGCCCTTTTTGTCCATTTGTCAGAGTTAACCCACTGTATTGATTGGAATAATGCTTCAGTTTTATTTCATTCTAGCAACATTGTTAATAGAAATATTCTTGAGTCTGCCATTATCCAACTTTCAAATAACTTCAACATAAGCAAAGGTCTTTTTCAACTCGATCCTGTTATTTTGAATTCCTTCCAAACAGATTTAGATAAGAAGGGTAGAACACTAAATCTTTGGTAAACTTGTCTGCTACTTTATTAACTTTTAATTTGCATTTTATTTTTATATATATCGAAACCTGACCATAGGCAGTGTGTTAATACCCGGACAGTTTTCTAATATAAATTTGTATTTTTATAATCCATTTGATCTTGTGCTAAAAATCGATATTATTCCTTACAAATCTGTACGCCTCACTGATAATCCTTTAATTTTTAATTTTAATTTTAATTTTTACTTCTCTGTTTATTGCATATATATATATATATATATATATATATATATATATGTATTATGTATGTATGTATGTAGTATATGTATATATAGATATGTATGTATATATATATATATATATGTGTGTGTGGTGTATGTGTGTTATTTATTTTTCTTTTTTTCTTTGTAACCTATATATAGGCTGTTACCCTTTTATGTACTTCAGTGTTCCTGAGGATGTCATTAGACGAAAGCGCTTGAGCACCATTTTGTGTTTCCTTTCCTTCGTGGTTTTATTCATCATAAATATTTTTCACGTTACTTTCGTGAAATAATTTTCATATATATATATATATATATATATATATATATATATATATATATATAATATATATATACATACATACATACAGGGCGTCCCAAAAAAATGTATACACACTTTAACAGCTGATAGCTCAATTGATGTTTCTTTCTTTCCAAGTTAAACCCATTAGAATTAATAATGGCAGTCAGACTAAGCTTTGAACAAAGGAAATTCATTCTAAAATGCTACTGGAAGTGTGAAAACGCAGTTGAAGTGCAAAGACAGTTTAGGAGGGAGTTTCAAACAGATCCACCAACGCGACTTACCATCACTCGAATTAGAGATAAGTTTGAAGCCGATGGAACTGTTCAGAATGTCCACAAGAAGCGTTCCGGAAGACCACGGACATCGACAAGCCCCACAAAGCAAGAAAGAGTACTGGAAACGTATCACCAAAGTCCAAGAAAATCTGTGCGGCAAGCGAGTCGTGAGGTAGGAATTTCAGAATCGTCTGTCCAACGCATTTTGAAGCGCTGTCAATGGAAAAGTTACATTCCAAGATTAGTCCATGCTATTAATGAAGATGATCCGGACCGAAGAGTGGAGTATTGCGAGTGGTACTTGGCACGATGTGGATGTGGATTGGACGAAGGGGTTTCGTAGAATACCCTCCGCGTTCACCAGACTTTTTTTATGGGGATACTTAAAAGACAAAGTCTACGCTATAAAACCTGCAACAGTCGCTGAATTGAGAGCAGCCATTGAACGAGAATGCACACAAATACCAAACGAAATGTTTCGTGATGTTTGCGATTCCATTGCTTCGCGTTATCAGCAGTGCCTGGACCAGAACGGACGTCAGTTTGAAAACAGGCGTTGACAAAACAATTAAATAATGTCTGTAGATTCTATTACATTTTGAAAATGAAATGTATTTTAATAAACACTGCCTTTATAAGTATTTAAAGTGTGTATACATTTTTTTGGGACGTCCTGTATATATTAGGGTGGATCGATTTTACATTTTTTTCGATTTCCATATTCTAATAGAGACAAAAACTTGCGCATGCATAAGAAAATAGCCTCTGCAAAATCTTAGCTTAATAGGTAATCATCTTCTGCCCCCGGCAGAGCGATGAAAATCATATTTTAGTTGTCAAAAACGTATTTTTCTTATAATTTTTAAAATATTTCAATATGCATCAAAATTATTCCTAATAACTATAAAGTCGATGAAAAAGACCTCATATGATCGTTTTTCCAAGCGCGTTGTCCTACGGTAATATCTTTTGCCCCTGGCACCAACGTCAAATGTTGAAAAAATAGGTAATTTATATAGGTACATATTTTCAGATCGGCTCCTTGTCTTAAATAATGCATTTATATATTTCCCATAGCATTTATATCGTTGCTTAGGCATGAAATAACACACACGCAAAATTTTATGACTAGAGTAATATCTTCTGTCCCCGAGAAAAGTCTAAATGTGGATTATAATTACGTTAATGCGATGTTATAAGTACGATAAGTATTAAGTACAGCTCCTCGCTTGCTAATTTTATAAAATTAGCAACCCAGAACTCACCACGAGGAGGTGGCTGTACGTCGAGTTCCACCCTATCCAGCCCCAACCACCCTTCCTTTGGCTGCATGTCGATTTACATACGGTAATCTTTCTTAGAATCAAATCGTGGAATTTTTGTTCGGGAGTGAAGACGGGAGCGGATGAATCCGTCCCTCTCTTCTATTCCACTTACACTGGCAGAGGCTTCGGTTACTAATTTGATGAGTCTCTCGGGTATCAGGTATTGTTTTTGTAACGGGGGGTTCGGTCACCTCAGCCGTTTGCCAGTTGATCATTTCGTAATAGTTTTGACTATCGTAGAGCAGCTCAGGCATGGCGAAGGCTCGAATTTCCCACGCTGGTGATTGTTTTGATTGTGCTTTTAATATTCTTCTCCATCCCAATTCTCTTATGTGTTGCTCATCGGCATGTAGCATCAGTGCTGGACTTACCTATAAGCTAAATAAGCTATAGCTTAGGGCCCACACACCCTCGGGGGCCTCATTTTTTTAAATATATTTTTATTTTATCATTAGTTTTTATTCTTTAACACTAATTCATCAAAAATTATATATATATATATATATTATTTTTTCTTTATCATTAACATTAATATAAAAAATAATAATTATAGTAATAATGACATTATTTTAAATTTTTTTACCCGAATTTTTTTAGAGAAGGGCCTCAAATTTCATATAGCTTAGGGCCTCAGCAGGTGAAAGTCCGGCCTTGTGTAGCATGGAGATCAAAATATTTTCTGGGTGAGCAAAGAAAGAATTTCTACGGAGGACTTTGCTGGCGATTGTCTTAGATCTTTGAGGCATGGTCTGAGAGAGACGCATCATTTCGAAAAAATGTTTTGCGCCCTCAGTGAAACTGGAGTTTTTCTTTATCTTAAACCAAATTGGTGCGTAAACTGTCATAATGAATCGCACAATTTCGTTGAAGTTGCTGGAGGGTTCACTGGTTGAAACATAGAGGCGCAGAAATCTATTTGCTGTTGTCAGCCACCTGGAATGCGCCATCTTACCTGGATTTCGAGCCGCGAGAGCTGAAGAGCAGCTACCGCTCGACACTGCTCTGTAGATGCCTAACAAATATTTTTGGTCAGTGCTCAACTCGGCATCATCTATGTCAATGTCGGGAGATGGAATGGCATCGAATTCTGTAATTGGAAGTTTTTCGCAGTCGTTCAGTTGTTTTCCAACTGGTCCAGTGAAGCCCATTGGCCCAGTTGCTTGAATGAGGTGTCGCAGTGATAATTCATTACCGTGTAATAGGCATGTGTGTGTGTTACTTCATGCCTAAGCAACGATATAAATGCTATGGGAAATATATAAATGCATTATTTAAGACAAAGAGCCGATCTGAAAATATGTATATAAATTACCTATTTTTTCAACATTTGACGTTGTTGCCGGGGGCAAAAGATATTAACGTAGGACAACGCGCTTGGAAAAACGATCATATGAGGTCTTTTTCATTGACTTTATAGTTATTAGGAATAATTTTGATGCATATTGAAATATTTTAAAAATTATAAGAAAAATACGTTTTTGACTACTAAAATATGATTTTCATCGCTCTGCCGGGGGCAGAAGATGATTACCTATTAAGCTAAGATTTTGCAGAGGCTATTTTCTCATGCTTGCGCAAGTTTTTGTCTCTGTTAGAATATGGAAATCGAAAAAAAAAAAGTTATATATATATATATATAAAATCGTTATCTATTCTCTGACGATTATTGTGGGTCACTTTTCATGGTATCAAGCAGCCCTAACAATAACATAGCCCTATGGTTGGAATGAAAGTCTGCTGTCAAGGTTCACTTGAACTGGTTTCAGTAGGACTAATCAGTTATCTTGATACCTATATATTCCCCCCCCCCCTCCTTACAGCGCGCGCACACACAAGTACGTGTTTGGCTACCATACAAATCCGCGACATTTTCACACATTTTCACACATTTTCACACGTTTTCACATTCAATTCTGTATCGCGACATTTACTCAATCAAAAAAACGTAATAAATTTAACCAAACATTACCTAACCTAGCCTGACTTATATCCACTTTTCCATGATAAAAGATATTTATGAAAATAAGCCTCCGCGACACTGCTAATGTCGTGATACGTACGTTCGTGTCGAAATGGGATAGGCTGTGTCGATTGTCGCGATTCCGTATGGAAGACAAGAACACGCGCGCGCGCAACATGGAACTTCGTAGCTTATATAACTATGACTGTACATTATAGTGTCGGGAAATTGAATTACCTGAAGACTGATGGGCAAAGAGCATTTGAGTTTTTGCAATATTTTCATTAAGATTAGTAGCGACGCAATGATGAGTTTCGATTGGGGGCACCGGGATATTTCGAAAGTGGTACTTATCGGGCATAAACGGAAAAGAATTTGGGCTCTAATTTTGATTCATTGTTTGAATAACCTCCTTGCGGAGTTTAGAGGGTCTCATTTTACTAGATTACATAATTACATTCAAGTTGTGTAAGCCATTTATTAGCCTGGGAAAATTGTGAATTTATAACAGTTCATTTACTGAAACCATGGATTTGAGAGTATGAACGAGTGTTTATAAAAACAAAACACGCTAGAATCTTGTTTAAAAAAAAAAAAAAAAAAAAAAGCATTTCAAAGTTTTCAAGTTCGTCAGTCGACTTAAGTGTATCGATGTTATCGAGCGAAGTGAGAAACTCGGAGTCAGTGAGAAATAAGTACGAGGAAATGCCATTCGTCATATTTTTGAAACGTGAATCATACTAAATGTAAATGCGGCTATAAAATCATCAAATGGAAAGGTGAATAGGTAGTCAAATAAATTTCCCTTTTTTAATTTTAAGGCTCCTTCCTTAATTTAGATAGGGAAGGGTTTTCGTTTGCACTTTGTAGTAAGGTTTTACGCGTTTTCTTCGGGACATAATTTAATACTAAAGTTTAAGGAAGTGCGAGCAACCTACGTACGACGTCTGCAAATGGCAACGCCAAAATTTTAGGTCGTAACCCCATCAAGAGATAATAGTAGTAGGAGTTATGTGCACGGTAGACAGCTAAATGGTCAACTAGGAATTGCGCGCACACACCCACACCCATATATATATATGTGTGTGTGTGTGTGTATTATTAATTAGAATAAGTAAACCTAATTGCCAACGTACGGTATGATTTGTAAGTGATATGTCGCGTATTTATAAAGTTATGTTAGAAATAAAACTTCAGGCGAAATTTGATCTGAAATAAAATGAATAAATAAAATTTCTTAAAATAGAAAATTTTAAGTTGTGATGTTTTAGAAATTTACCAACCCGGTGGCTGATGTGTGATAAGCGTTATCTTTGTAGGCTTTTGTTTTCGCTCGCGCTCCACCTCTGCAAAAGAAGTTTCTCATCCTAATTACATTGATTCTCTGTCTGTCTGTCTGTGTCTGTCTGGAAGTAAATTTTTGTTCGTTAACATTGTTGTTTTTAAAGGTTATAAATTAGTTGTTGGAATTTGTTTGAGACTCTTGTGATGGCTTCATCCGATGCATTTCCTTTAAGCTTGTTTACAAAATAAGTCACCACAACAAAGCATTTTGAAGTTGCGTAAAAAGCGGTAATATTAGAAATTGTTTTTCTTATTCATTGTTGAAATTCTTGGTGGAACACAATTGAAGTGATACTTTAGATTGAGAGTTGGGGTGGGGGAGTGTACGATATCTACTGATTGAAAATAATACAGAAATTATTTGTTTATTAATGGCAATTAATATCTTGTATCTAAAGAATTTTACTATTTACATAAGTAAGCGTGTAAACTCAACATTTAATAGTAGTTTTATGTTAAATGTTCAAAACAAATTAAGAAAAATTCAATGGAGGAATTAAATGTTGATGATAAAGAAATTACTGGTGATGATGCTATTGCACTCTTTAAATGCACATTTTACTTCAATAGCGGATAAGCTTCGCTCACAATTAATAAATAATGATCACTCACCTCTAGAATATATGCCACCCAGCCCAGTAAATTCATTTTCTTTTGTTCCTGCTACCTCTACTGAGGTTCAGAATATTATTGGTAAATTAAAAAATACAAAAAATAACATTCGTGTACCTATATTGAAACTTGTTAAAGATAAGATACTGTATCTGTAACTTTGACAAAAATTATCAAAGTATTTCAAAAGGAATATTCCCATCAATGCTAAAAACTGGTTGTATAACACCCCTTTTTAAAGGGGGTGATCCTACAGTAGCAACAAATTACAGGCCGGTGTGTTCATTATTTGTGTTCAGCAAAATTTGTTTTAAAATTGTAAAAGGTAGAATGTAGCGATATTTAGAATCCTACAATTTATTATCTCCAAATCAATACGGCTTCCGTAATAATAAAACAACGGAAATGGCTATTTTAAATCTTACGGAAAATGCAAATATAGCTAAGGAGAACAAAGAAATAATGATATAAATATTTATGGATTTGAGTAAGGCGTTTGATGCAATAGACCATAATATTCTACTTAAATTATATTGTTACGGCTTTAGGGGAGCAATCAGTGATTGGTTTAAAAGTGATTTATCCAATAGATATCATTTTGTATCAGTAAATAAGGTTTGCTCAACTAAAGCGCTTGTCAAACATGGTGTGCCACAGGGCTCAGTTCTAGGTCCACTGTTATTTTTATTATATATAAATGACCTTCCACGTTCATCTGATATACTGAATTTCATAATGTTTGCAGATGATACAACTGTGTCTCTCTCTTGCAAAGATGTTAATACAGCTAAGAATATATTTCATTCAGAATTCATCAGTGTAATGAAATGGTTGACCACCAATAAACTCTTCCTAAATACCAGTTAAACAAATTTCATGATTTTTACTAATAAAAGAAATGTATATCTTGATGAACTTAATGTTAATGAAATCGCCATAAAGGGGTGTAATGCTAGATAAGAATCTGCAATAGAGTGATCATGTAAATTATATCGCGAAAAAGATTTCAAGGAGCGTTGCTATAATGTTTAAACTTTGAAATGTAGTCCCTAAACAAGTTTCATTGACTCTTTATCATACTCTTGTTCTTCCTTATATAACATACTGCACCATTGTTTGGGGAAACTCGGCTAACAACGCATTAAATGGTATCTTTGTTATCCAAAAATGAGCAATAAGGTTATCTGATGTTGATTTCATTGCTCACTCTAGTGCATTATTTAAAGAGCTAAACCTACTAAAGCTCAACGATATAACCAAACTGGCACATTTTATTTTTATTTACAAGTGTAAGAACAAAATTATTAATTTGCAATGGGTAAATAGATATTTTGTAACTCAAGAAATCCACTCGCATCAGACCAGAAATAGATCAAAGCTTGTTATACCTCAATTTAGATTGTCTTCATCTCATAAACTACCCATTTTCATTGGATTGAAACTATGGAATGACTTTTATGCCGATATAAAAAATAGTGAATGTAAATTTGTTTAAAACCAAGTTGAAATCCCGAGTAGTAGCATGGGCGAAAAATGGGAGTGCGCAATGCAATTGTTGATGATTTTGCAAAGGAAATGTTGCACAAGGTTATGCAGCAAGGGGAGGGATTGTTGCAAATTGTTGTGCAACAAAGGGGGAATGTTGCAAGATGGTTATACAACTTGGAGGCTGAGTTATCCCCCAAGAGGAGAGGTGTTCGCCTGGCAGGAGCCAAGCGCATATTAAGACCAGCCAAGCGGCCGTTGTCTTATAGGGCCCCTAATCAGCCAGTTGGCTTATCTGGCTGAGTTGCCAGATTGCGCTATTTATTTAATTAAAGCATATATTCTGGCTTAATCCGCCAGTTGGCTTATCTGGCTGAGTTGCCAGATTGCGTTTATTTATTTAATTAAGCATATTCTGGCTTAATCCGCCAGTTGACTTAGAAGGCGTAAATGGCCTGTACAGGTTGAGTTGCCAGAGAGCGCTATTTATTTAATTAATGCATATATTCTGGTTTATAAATCCGCTTTAGAAGCCAGCCAATTGATATAATTAAATACCGTGTACAACCAAAAGAATTAAATAAAACACCATTACATCATTGTTTATTTAGGCGAATTAATGGAAATATATAGAAAGTAAATATACAATGGAATATACACTATATGATCAAAAGTATTCGGACACCGCATGGTTTTGGGAAAAATGGTTTTATTATGGCATTTAGTAACCAGTAGGTCCACCCTTTGCTTTTATTACAGCGTCAACACGTCGAGGCATACTTTCCACCAGTTTTCGGTAAGTCTGTGCAGGAATGGCTCGCCATTCCTCTTGCAGAGCTGATGCAAGTGAAGCCGGGCGTGGTGTGCGGTTTCGTATCCGTCGCTCCAGTTCGTCCCACATGTGCTCGATTGGGTTGAGATCGGGGCTCTGAGCAGGCCAGTCTAACAAATCCACCTTATTTTCACGAAACCAGTCCTGCACACGCCTTGCAGTATGGCAGGGAGCTCGATCCTGTTGAAACAAACAATGGCCATCTCTGTAGTATTGCCACAGTGTAGGGAGGGCCGAATTGTCCAGAACGTCGAGATAAACGTTAGCGTTCATGGTAGTGGGTATAACAACCAACGGGCCGAGCCCTAGCCAGGAAAAACAACCCCATACCATGATGGACCCTCCACCGAACTTCACCGTTGGACGTACACAGTCAGGAAGAAGCCGTTCTCCGGGCTGTCGCCACACCCAAACACGCCCATCAGACTAGAAGAGTGAATACCGCGACTCGTCGCTCCAAAGAACAGTTTTCCAGTCCTCCACGGTCCAGGAACGACGGGAGACACACCAGGCCAAACGACGCGTGGCATTAACTTTTGTAATGAGTGGCTTGTGTACAGCTGCTCTACCATAATAACCGAGTCTGTGCATCTCTCTGCGGATAGTTACAGTACTAACGGAGGTACCGGATGCTCTTCCTACCTCCTCAGCGATGGAAGCGGCAGAGGACGTGCGGGACTTCTTGACATGTCGTACCAGACTACTTCTATCACGTTCCGTCAGTTTGCGTGGTCGTCCGGAACGTTTTTTCGCGTTAGTTGCACCGTCGTGCTTCCATCTCATGATAACATCCGCTACAGTCGACTGTGGTATATCCTGTTTGGCTGCAATGTTTCGTATAGAAACGTTACTTAAATAACATCCGATGACGAGTCCACGTTGGAACTCGGAGAGTTCACGTCCGCGCGGCATGGCTTCACAACAGTTACTGATAACTTAACAGAACACCTCAGCATTATAGTTTCGCCACGCTTTTTCCCAGCATACCTTTCGGCGAAGGTGATATTTGCAGAAATGCGGATTTTCCGGGGTGTCCGAATACTTTTGATCATATAGTGTATATATGATCAAAAATAACACTGGTCAACAACAATTTTGTCAAGGGTTTTGATGGGTGTTCTAAGTGTACTTTTTCATGCTGAATCTAAATATGAAATCAGATTTTTTCTATCAGGCTTAGTTTACTTGTGACGCTATGTTCATTTTTTCCTCATTTAGCATGATCACCGGATAAAAAAATAACATATATATAATTAAGTATATAACAATATTATAATATAAAACATTATAAAAATAATAAATATAATAATATATTATATTAATTAATATAACTATAATAAAATATATTAATATTAATATATATGTTGTATTAATTTTTCTGTAAAATTAGTACAATTTATTCCTTTGGGGAGAAAGTTCTGATAATGCTGGCAGGATAAATTTGGTCGGAGCAGCAGACTGTGCAGGTTGAAACATGTTTGTACCTGTTCAGACATGAGCCTAGTTTCTGTGTGTAGAGCAGCTCCAAGTCAGTCTGCTTGTAAATGTCAGTGTTAACAGCTAGTGTGTTGCTTCTTGTTAATTTTACACCAGTGTTGTATTCATATAGATGTTTTGTAATGCCGCGGAACTGTCTGAATCATCCTAATTCCTTTTGTTATGTATGTGGTGATCTAACTTTAAAATCCCAGAAACGTAACTTTACACCATTAGTAAAAAAATGCTATGAACTTTATTTCGGATGTAAAGTAGGCGATCAGGACAAGAGTTGGGCCCCTCACATTTGTTGTGTGACATGTGTAAGACTACTTACAGGATGGCTAAACGGTTCACGTCACATGCCATTTGCTATTCCAATGATTTGGAGGGAACCCAAAGATCACACAACAGACTGCTATTTCTGCCTGGTAAATACAAAGGGGATCACTTCAAAAACAAAGAGCCTTATGAAATACCCTAATCTACCCTCTGCAATGAGACCAGTTCCCCACAGTGCTCAACTTCCAGTACCAAATCCTCCTGAACATGTAAGTTTAAGTGATGAGGAATCAAACGTAGCTGTAGCATATCACGAGGAAAGAGATGAAGACATTTCTGAGCCAACATTCCAGGCTACCTGTTCCTCCAATGAACCACATTTACTGTCACAAGGAGATCTAAATGACCTAGTTCGTGATTTGAAATTATCTAAGAAGCAGGCTGAACTTTTAGGTTCAAGATTAAAGGGTTGGAATCTACTGCAACGTGACACTAAAGTTTGTTTTTTCCGCAGCCGCCATGATGAATTCAAAGAATGGTTCTCCCATGAAGATGGACTTGTGTTTTGTAAAGATGTTAATTCAGTCATGGGGGCTCTTGGTCATGAACATAACGTGGATGAGTGGCGATTGTTCATTGACTCCTCAAAAGTCAGCTTGAAAGCAGTCCTTCACAACGGAAATAAATTTCCTTCTGTACCTATTGCACATGCTGCAAACATGAAAGTCATACGACAACTTGAAGTTGCTTTTAGAAAAGTTTCAGTATCAGAAATATAAGTGGAATATCTGTGGAGATCTGAAGGTCATTGCGCTTTTGCTAGGGTTGCAGCTAGGTTACACCAAGTACTGTTGTTTTTTATGCGAGTGGGACAGTAGGGACAAGCAAAACCAGTACGTTAAGAAGGATTGGCCAAAACGCACCTCACTTGTTCCAGGCAAGAAGAATGTTGTGAATAGTTCACTTGTTGACCCTGAGAAAGTGTACCTTCCTCCTTTGCATATCAAGCTTGGACTTATGAAAAACTTTGTTAAAGCGATGGATAAAGCGCAAACAGGATTCTCATACTTGAGAAATAAGTTTCCTCGGATCAGTGATGCCAAGATTAAAGAAGGCATCATTTTTGTAGGCCCTTAGATCAGAGAATTGTTAAGAGATGAGAGATTTGAAGGAGAGTTGAATGAAGTTGAGAAAGCTGCGTGGCAGAGTTTCAAAAGTGTCTGCACAAATTTTTTGGGAAATCACAAGACCGAAAACTATCCTGAAATAGTAGATCTTCTTAAGTCTTACCAAGCAATGGGGTGCAATATGTCATTAAAGGTTCATTTCTTGGACTCTCACTTGGACTTTTTTCCGGAAAACCTGGGTGCGGTAAGCGACGAACATGGTGAGCGTTTTCATCAGGATATTTCTGCCATGGAAAACCGTTACCAAGGCAAATGGAGCCCGAGTATGCTGGCTGACTATTGCTGGACTCTTAAGAGAGACATGCCTGAGGCAAAGCACAGCAGAAAATCAGAACAAGCTACTTTTTAAACTACAGGTGTCTTTTCGATCATATTTTAATATAACTATATGGGTTTTTAAAAATTAAATTGCATGTCAGACAAAAACCAGACCTGATAGAGAAATTTTACAAACTTATTTGGATTCAGCACAGAAAATACTATAAGAATAAGGTATTTTCATTCTTGGGACACGAAAAAAAATTTTTTTTGTTGCCTAGTGTAATTAGCATACGGACGATGAACATATAATAAATATACAATGGAATATATATATATGATCAAAAAATAATAATAGCATAAGAAACACGAACGGGAAATATATAATAAAAAATATACAAAACTATTATCAATGTATTAGTACAGGAAATATACATATAGTTATATTAAATAATTAAATATATTGAAAATAATAATTATACGAAACGTAATCAAATGCATATTAGTGCTCGACGGGCGGAGTGAGTCACGCTGATGAAACGTGTACGGGTTTGTTCGAACTCCTGTGTGTGTATACACACACACACACACACACACACACACACACACTTAAATAAATAAATATACATCCTTTGTTCTACGGGGTATATTAAATAATTAAAAATAATATATGAAACTTATTATCAATTTCATATTAGCACAGGAAAAAAGTGTGTATATATATATATATATATATATATATATATACACAATTAAATAATTAAATATACATTGTCCTACGGCGCAAAACGTTAAACTCTCACGTAATCGAGTCTACATTCACATCGTTATTACTTTATACTACGCGGTAAAACCGTCCAAGCAACACTTCACCGTTTAACTTATACGGATACATGTACTCGACATAAATGGCTTTCATATCGTTCAATACTATGTTTGTGCCCACTTTACATTCGGTTGGCAAGTTTATAAACACGCCTTTCCAATGGAGGGTTTTTTCTTACCGTCCCGAGCTTTTCAATCGTGAACACACTCACTCTGCTTAGCGGCAATTGAAATAATTTTCCAAGTCGTAACGACAGCTATTCATTATATAGAGGTACAGCTCTTCAGGGTGAACAGTGTAGGCAAGCTCTGCCCTGTACCGCTCAAGTGCTTTGTACCAAAGTTCAGGATATTTCGAAGAATCTAAACCTTTTAAATATGCATCCAGCTCTAGACCATTCTCGCCTTGTTCATTCCTACACTCGATAAATCTGTCGAGCAGAGCGGTGTATGCGTATTCAAGAACCGTGTCAAAATAAACCATATCTGTATCACGGGCGTCTAATATAGGCTTCAGCTTGCGGAATCCGACGATTTCAAACATTTTGTCGAGGATGAAACGGTTTCGCGTAGGTACAAGAACGTTATTATCAGATGCATTCTTCCACATCAGTCGTCTATCAATGCATGGATGTTCGTTATTTATACACAACGTGCAAACAACGGCATATGAGGGGCGTCACTAATCTGCTCTCTTTTTGTACCTACACCTGCAGGTATTTTATAACGGTCCTCTCCCCACTTCTCAACTATCACGAAGACTATTCATCTCCTCAACACTTAAATAAATAACATTACGTTACCAGAGTTTGCTTGCCTGCAAATCGTTTTCAAGTACTAGTTAATGGTACCGGTTTCCACGCCTGAAACGCGCAATGACTTCGTCACGGAGACATCGTCGAGGCGTTGAGATGCTTCTCAAAGGAAGTTCCATCGTATTGGCACGTCCACTCGGTTCAAGCCCTGAGATGACTATGAGCCACAGGTGGACGGATCGGCTCGACGGGCGGAGTGAGTCACGCTGATGAAACGTGTACGGGTTTGTTCGAACTCGTGTGTTTCGTGAAGTACACGGGTGGGCGGCTCGCTGGGGCCAGCGAGTCACACCATAAACTGCTGAAGCGTGTACAGGCTTGTTCGAACACTTGTGCCCTTGGACAAACAGAATTTTCCGCTACATGAAACAATACTGGCTTTAATGTTTTATCACTCACCAGACGTTCATTTCCACAAACTAAACATCTTCACAATCCGGTGCACTATTTGAGAGAAACATATGCCCATATTTATCCTTTTTGTTTAACAAGCGATACTCGTCTCGAAATCTGTTAAAAACTCGCAGCCCATTAGCCACAACCTCACTAGAAACCTCGTCATATATATTAATATAGTGGTAAAAATACTTAAGATTCTCGATGATGACAAGATTTACATTTTCAACCGTAGGGTACGAGTAGTCGGTATGGTGTAACATGACAAATATTGCTTGTCACACCACTCATCAACAAGACTCACTATCCATAACCGTTGCTTATCTTCTGAACGTGTTGCTTCTTCTACTTCGCGGTATATGAGCCTTTATAAAGGTTAGGTCTATAACATGCTTCAATACATCGTTTGTACTAAGAAATCCTACAATGCCCTCGCCAGAATACCCGTAGAGTATTTGAACATCTTGGTCCTTCGCACGGCTCAATGTAGCCTTAAATATCAAAGGAGGGGGGAATAGGGAGTTTTTCAGTATCCATCACATCTTGGCACTTTGCCGAATACCACTTCATAAATGTTGAACACGCAATATTAAAGGTAGCCATTACTATTTTTCTTTTACGTGGGAGAATACACGTCTGAGCTCAAGGGTATGCAGAGGTCAACTGAGCACGCAGGGATAGAGATAGGCTCAGGTAGTGGCAGGACTCGTGTTGCCGATCTTACAGTGGGCGGGGCTTAGCTTTTTACTGTACACACGCACGCACGCAAAGGAGAAAATGAAACCTTAATTGGAACAAATATACGTGATAAACATATCAGTACCCATACATATAAATACAATCAAGGATTAAGGTAGCCAAAGGGTACGGTATCATAGGTACCAGGCACCTAGTAACGTTTCCTATAGGTGTTACGGCACACCGTGCCCCTAAGTTCCTTCACACACAGTTTCTGTGCCCGAAAAATTGTGCGTCCCACAGTCGTTGTGGGTAGCTGGTCACCCTCATCTTCCAAGCACACTAGTTCCTTCAACGAGTCAAAGTTAACGACGACGGTTCGCATGGTTAAGCGTGATACCCTTAGCCTTCACGATATACTTCGTATCATCCCCTACCCTCACCCGTACCCCATAGGTTTTTGGCCCTGTTGACACAAACGAGTATGCGTATGCACCATCACCATACTCATCCTTGATCTCGTCAGTTAGCTCTTCGAAGAACTCCCCAATAGCGGGCATGTATTCACCTTTCCTCGCTGTGAATATCACGCTATCTGTGTCAGCGTACAACACCCTCCGTCCAAGAGTGCAATAGGCCCCAAAGTTTGATGTGGGCGTAGGCCGTTGTGAAACTGGCTACAGGTATGTTTGTAACCCGTGAGGTATCTGTGGCCAGCTCGGTGATGTACTTTATTATGTAAGTATTACCTACATTCACGATCTCCATAACCTCTTTATCGGGAGCGTTGGCATAATCCCAGACTTCACTATAACTTTGTGCCAAATGGACGTTCCCTTTGCCGGTATTCTGTGCAAACTTTCCCCAAAGACTGTTTAGATAACTTTGCACTAAATCGCTTGCCAGGATTCTTAACAATTTGAGGTCGGTCAAGCTCTATACCTTCATGGGCTGAATATAAACCGTTTTTTCATCTTCGGTATCAACCCCTCGCGGATATCCTGACGCCTCAACCTTATCCTTCAAAAGAGCGTTTATATATGGTGTGAAAAGGTTGGGTAGCTTCTGAAACCTCCACACCTCGTGTATCTTCATTATTCTACACCCATGGCGAACGGTTAGGGCCAGCTCAGGGCTTGTATATACACACACCTCTGATCTTACGCTGGTGGGTTGTATGGTCCCAATCACCGTTGTTCTCTTCTGCGCACTTCACGCACAGGGGAAACATGAGCTTGTGATCTATAACGACGGGTAAGATCGGCATCCATAAATCGCGAGGGGGGAGCACGTCTACGAAAGAGTCCAAAGTAGAGCTCATTCAATTTAGCTGAAAACTCCTCGATGGTTGGTATGGTGGGACCCACCATTTTTTCAGGTGCACCTACGGGGTACGGATTGTTCTTCATCATGTAGGGGTATAAAGAGTCGTAGTTGTAGAGTTTCACGCCCTCCGTAGGCGGAAAGTATAGCTTGAATAGGTTTGTGCGCCCTCCAAACAAGCGGTCACCGCATTTGAGGGGTCCAACACCATTGAACGTTTGATTGTCCTTATTTCTTCACGGTACTGTCATCTGTTTCCATCCGTGCATCATACTCATGCTCCCACAGATTTGTGAGTGAACTGGGAGCCTATAAGTTGATCGGTTACGGGTCCATGCGAGGCTGTCGGCGGGGGATCTTCCATAAAGGTCCCCTGTGACGGCACATTCAGCGCCGGCATCCATGCCACCAGCAGCCGTTAAAGGAATACACAGTCTTCTCACCAGTGGCTGGATCCTCACTTAGGCCGTCAACCCAAAAAACACGACCATTGACCTTAACGGGTACTTCACCCGTGTTGCGGGCATGTTTATGTATACCCCGGTCTGTTGCTGTAGGTGTATGAGCCAGTAAATAGCCTTGTGCCCATAACTGCGGGGATTGTTTCTGTGAATACGCTAAGGTGTCTTTAGGCATGAAGTTATTCTTGAACACTGTAAAACATGAGGCGATCGTGGTCGCGACTTGCAGCGGATCGCATTTGAAACGGGTTATGTACATCCTTCTAAAGGCTTGAAAGCATACTCTAAGTACACGTACGTCATTCACGCAATAACGTTCACATTCATCGGCTATATTGTATGGATTAGCTTCATTAAAACTGTTGTAGTAGGTCAAAATCTTCACGCTCACTATCACTCATGTTGTGTAGTTAAAGTAATGTTTGGGTGGAGGTAGTCCTACGTAATTCAAAGTTTCGTTAGTGAGGAATGTGTAAGGGAAATACCTTTTGAAACTTCAGCGGCTACGCCCATGACCTTGGGCAGCTTTGCTAATTTACAAGGTGTGAACAGTAGGGTCTTTAAACTGTACATTACCTCTTATCTGTATTAGTTTGTTGCCTCTTTTCAAGGGATCACCTGTAAATATCGCAGACGACTCGTGTTCAAGCAGCTCCTTATAAAGGAACTGTGTGTCAAATTTCGCCCCGTTATGGGCAAGAATATACAGTCATTTTTTTTAACTTGTCCGCTAATTTGACAATATAGGACACAAAGAGTTTCACAGGGCTGTCGTATGCATTCGTTTTAAATACGTTTGTCCGTTTTCCACATTTGTGACACTCATCACACTCGAGCTCCATGCACTCATCACAGATAGTCTGACTTACGAGTAAATGTGGAATAACTCTTTGGTTTCAGCGTTCGTGTAAGTTTCTATATCGTAGTACACGGTTATACAAGGGCTATTTTTAGGTTTAGCATCTTTCATATAACATACATGCTTCACTCCATCCGCCTTATATTTTTCATGACATGTAGAACAGTGAATTTCATCGCATTTATGTTTGAAATTCCCCCAATTATCCATCATGTGAAACATACCGCACTTACAAATCCTCATTTTCCTGCAAGTGCCATTTGATTTATGGAGCTCAAAGCATTTATTATTGAAAAATGTACGTCTACACACATTACATTCCCTCTTCTCGATTTCAACTACCTGACTTTCACATTTGGGGCTTTTACACTGCTCACATACCATGTAGCAATCCTTACAATGTTTCACCATATCATCAGCAAACTCGAGACAACCCTTACACAAATCATGATGCCTTCCATATTTTCGACTTTTATCATAACTGGCGTAGAGAGCCCTTATGTTACGGATGGGGAGATACGATGTTCCTGACAATCCTAAAATAAGTAGAGGTCTTGTACGATCTCTCACGCTGCTTTTAAAAACATACACAGTCCTACGACGATCATCCATTCCAAATACGACTATACGTGCATTCATTTCCTGCTCGGCCCTTCTCAGTTCTTCAGGACCCATATTACACTCAAACTCAAGCTTACAATCTGAAGCCAGTTTACGGGCACGCTGCACAACCGTGGGCAACCAAATTTTTCGTCCAAGTATTTAGCACAGTGAACATATGAGCTAAAATTATTGCTATAAAACCACAACCGATCGACGTTTAAATGCTTTCTGTAAATAACCGGAGAATTGAAATTAAGAGTATAAGGTGTGGCACTATGACCCGCAACCCGGAATACTCTGTCAATATCTACCATGAAGTTGTCCATATTGAAGGATGTACCACTTTGAGAGGCTTGCATTATACGCCCCAAGATATATCTATATCTACAGCCGCCAAACGTCTGAACGGTATTACCACCCAAAATCGTCCCCTCATCTGACCCGAACCTGAAGGATAACCTCGTCCGGACTTCACGTTCGTCGCGGTTCTGAAGGGCAAACTCCACAATACGTTCAACTACGCGCCGCAGTCCGTTGGTATACAGGGACCCAGGCAACCCTGACCACGTACCGATTTCTAGTCAGGGCAGGGTGGGGTAGCGGTGCGCACCAACTCGAATGTTATACCATCCTCCACAGTATGAGAAGCTGATTGTGAAGGAAGTACCCCGATCTGAACAATGAGGCATATTTGAGGAAGGTACTAAATTGTGGAGGTTGTGTCGTAAGACGTTGAGGGTTGGGGATCTAACAACCGGAACAATCCTGGCACGCTTTATACCTGACGTGGAGGGTTCTTCATCATGCTTCCGCTTTGAACTGTCGCATGCTACAGGTGTCGCTGGTGAGGGCTCGTCGACGGGGAAGGGTTCTGTAGCTGCACAGTCAACGGGTTCGTCTGTGATATCGATGATGGGGTGCTGTACATCGTCGTCAATCACGGTTCTGTGGAAGAAAACAAAATACAAGGAACAGCACTCAAAACTTGTAATATTTTGTAAATGACCCACTTAGGGGTGTGACGTGTTAAAGATGGAATCTGTGGAAAAATTCAGGTTCACAAGCCCCTCCACATGTATTATATCTGGCCCTACAGGATGTGGAAAAACTGTATTTATGCTTAAAATCATTAAAGATAAGGGGGAGATGTTCTCAAAATTTGTGCATAAAGTAATATGGTGCTATTCGACGTATCAGTCAGTGTTCAACGAGTACCAAGATGAAATTTTGTTCCACAAGGGGATCTATGACGTTAATTCGTTAAAAGGTAATGAGCATACAGTTATTGTAATTGACGATCTCATGTTGGAAATGGATAAAACGTTTGCCGAGACATTTACAGTGTTCTCCCACCATCTTAACATAAGCGTATTCTTCATCAACCAGAATCTATTTTTCAAAAATAGATACATGCGCGATGTGTCGCTAAATACACAATATCTAGTCTTATTCGCACAACGTAGAGATGTGTCACAAATTGGGGTATTAGCCAATCAAATGTTCCCGAATCAGCGTAAGGAGTTTTTGGAACTTTATAAAGAGGCCACAAACCAGCGTTATGGATATTTGCTTTGTGACCTTCACCCGCGAAACACGTTTAGGGTGCTTCTAAGAACGAATATATTCCCAAGCGAACCTGAATTGATGTATATTCCAGAATGACAAATAGGCTGAAGAAATATCGTGAATTAATAAAAATCTATCAACGATTGCCTCAGGCATTGCAACAGATGTTTGTTAAAAATATCGACTCTTGACTTTTTAAAATACATCTGTGAAATCTGTCTTAATGTTATAAAATGTAATGTGCCAATAAACCCTCTCAGAGGGTTCGCTTACGTCGTCACAAGAACATAATACGAGCGCTCGCTCATAAAAGTCAAACTGTGGGTAAGAAAAAGCGAATTATTGTACAAAGAGGAGGATCATTCCTACCCATCTTATTTTCAGTTTTGGGTCCTTTACTGACTAGATTAATATAATGAAGGTGGTGGTTGTGATTCCACACGAGGTGTATGCTTCATTGCAAAGTTCAAAGATTCCAGACACGGTGCGAGTTGCTAGCCCTATTAAACAGTGAAAAGTCACCTGATGAGAAACGGATCTTGTACCAAGAGGCTTTGCAGAAATTTCTTCATGAGTACGAAGATTATAAGAATCCTACAGAGCTCCCGGTGGTTATTAGGCACAGCGCGAGTAGTGCTGAGCATGGCGACACAGGACCTGGCCCCGACGTTAGAGATGACCAACCAAAGAACAACGGAACACAACACATCGAACATGTGCTAAAAAACAGCCTCCCACATACATTGAGGAATAAAGGCTTTTTAGTGATTCCTTTTCCTTCCTTCATTATTATAACTTTCTTTATTCCATTTCTCTTCTATCATTAATCATTCTCTTTACACTCGTTTCACTCGCTTTCGCTGTACTTTATAAATACGGTAGACGTGACCGAATGGAAAGCCGTTATAATTCAAACAATGCAAGGGAGACCGGGGGGTTAATTATACGCGTATTAACATTTTACTGACTTATTTATGCCGAAACGCTTTAGATAAATTGGGTAATGCGAGGGGGAATTTAACTTTAACACTTAAGCCGGAGAGAGAAAAATAGTCTAAATTTACAGTTACATCTTAACACACACACACATACACCGTTACTGAGCCCAAGGCCGCCTGATGACTGCTGGGCATTCCTACCCAGCCTTTACCCTGTGTCAGGCGTTGCCAACTCGTATTTTTTTTTATTTTTTTTTTTTTTAATTTTTTTTTAATAAACAAACCATTATTTATCGTAATTACATTTATTAAATACTATTATCTTCTTTATTAATTTCTTATAACCAAAACATTCTAATTTTTAATTAGACATTACTACAGCTTAAGTCTATAATCTTTTGAGTGAGGACCCCATCATACAGTGGGCCGATACAGGCGAGGTCATTGTTGAAGGAACAAGGGTACAAGGATCCAATATCGTTGATATTGTTCATGATCTGGTGAGAAAGTGGGACAGACCTTCACCAACAGGATGGAAGCATATTAAAGCAAGACTACAACAAACAAATGTCCCCAAAACATTGCTAGGTAATCTGAATAGGTTAAAAGACCTGGATAAAGTCTCGCATGTGTCACAACTGAGTACGTCATCGCCCCCAGCAGCAGCGTCTCTGAAGAGGAGAAAGAAGAGAACAAACGGCCAACCTTATATGCAAATGGCTAACATATTAAGTAAACGCTATTATGACATTTCTAACCCCGCCTCCTATGTTGGCGTTAATAGACTGTACAGAGGTGTTTACGGTGTAAGGAAAAAAGATGTTGAGCGGTTTTTGCGGGAACAGGATGCTTATACACTTCATAAACCGGTGAGAAAAAGGTTTAAAACGGCCAAGACAACCGCGGATTCGATTGACTCTATTTGGAAAGCGGATTTAACAGACATGCAAAGATATTAAGTGTATAATGACGGATACTGCTACATCCTATTCATAATAGATGTATTTCTAGTCTAGATATCTGTGGCTAATTCCCTTGAAAAATAAATCGCCTGAAACAGTTGCTAAAACGACCAAAACGTTGATGTTAAAAGAAGAAAGGGTTCCTGGCTGTTTTTGTACGGATATAGGGAAAGAATTTATAGGTCGCGCTTTTCAGAACATGCTGACAGTTTAATATCAGTTACTACACTAGCAGTTCTATACATAAGGCCTCTTTAGCTGAAAGAGCTCAACGTACCATAAAGGAGCGCATGCATCGCTATTTTACACAAAAACACACACAAACGTTCTTGGGTCATTGGCTTCATCATACAACCGTTCACACCACCGTACGATTGGCACAACGCCTAACGAAGTTTTAGAAAGAGGTGCGCTGCCAGAGGTGAGAAGAGATGGAGCACCGCCACCACACTACACATTTCAAAATCAATGATTATGTAAGGCTATCACGTTTTGGAAATAAATTCGCGAAGGGATTTGAGCAAGGATGGATACGTGAGATTTTAAAGTTCGTGCTATGAGACCTAAAGGTGAGATAATGATGTATTACGTTGAAGATTTGAATGGGGAAGAGATCGCTGGAGGCTTTTACCGCGAGGAGTTGCAGAAAGTGCCATTTAATTTAGGAAAAAGTGTGTGTGAAATTGAAAAAATTTTAGGCAGCAAAGGTTCAGGAAAGAGAAAAAATGTACCTGGTGAAATGGCTGGGTTACCAGAAAGCTTCAACACCTACATAAAAGCTGCTGCAATAATGAAGCTTAATTAGTATGCAACATGGCGCCTAGCCACTTTTATGTCACACTCCCGTCCTCCTCTTCTCTGTCTGTACATCCTAACAACACCTTCGCCAATTTTGTGACAGAACTCCACGGACCCATTGAATTGGAGCGTGATTCGTATGAGGTGGGCTTATGTGAACTCCAGTTAGTCTCCAAATTTTTAACTCTCGAAAATGAGCAAATCATATTTCTGATCCTTAGAAGAATCGATGAGTGCGAAAAATTAGGCGTAACCTTAGACCAGGGGTCCCTAACCTTTTTGTGCCGAAGAGCACATTCAAGACTACCGGTAGTGCGGCGGGCACCATTTACTTTTTCAAGGCAAATTTATAGTTGGACTTAATAATGAACATAATACAAAAAAAAAAAAAAAACCTTTAATTCCTATGTAAAATAATGAACATAATACATAAAAAAAACATTTAATTCCTATGTAAAATAATGAACATAATACACAAAAAAAACAAGGATGGGCTAACTAAGAATCTTAGAAAAATTATCAAAACGATAACAATTTATTTATAAAGAAATAATTATTTTCACATAAATGAGCATCTGTTTCTGTAATTAACTAATAAAATTTAATGAAATGTTAAGTATGTTACATATTTTAAATATTTAGTAACAATATTTAAAATATGTAACATACTTAACATTTTATTAAAAATTAAAAAAAAAACTTATCAATCGTAGTCAGTCAGTGGCGGGCACACGAAAAAGGGTCGGCGGGCACCATGGTGCTCGCGGGCACAGGGTTGGGGACCCCTGCCTTAGACAATACTATGCGTTCAGTCCTGTTCGGTGAGGAACGGTACTATAGCACAAATGTATTGCTAGGAACCGGGCATTATGATACAGCCATGGACATTGTGACGGGGTTAAACAAGTCTTGAAAAGTCATACCTGACAAACGATTTACTTTTTGAAGTCGTAAACATAGACACACCTGCATGCACATTGAAGTTAAAGTCAACGCTTAGTAGAAATATTAAAAATAAAGAGCTGTTCACAATTGTGGCTGAAGGCCGATATAGCGCAGCTCTCCAAAGAGATACCTTTCACGAGGCACAGCATGACTTGTCCAGCTTAATGTATTAATTGAAGATGGAGAAATTGGGTGAAAGCTCTCCGCCCCCAGACATGTGCAAATATTTACAGCAATATCGTAGAGCACCAATTTGTTGGGGACACCCAGGCGCGCCTGCTGCGCATTGCACACATCCCCAACTATAGAGGGAAAAGTTTGAGCATTACATATGACAGGCCCCATTATGTGAATGTTGCGACTAATCTATTAACCAACATCGATATATATATATATAAGAACGATTGAGGGAAAAAAATTTCCATTCGGTGATGGGAGCTTAACAGTGAAACTACACTTTCGCCGTTTATAATGACTCAATGCCATTCACAGTCTACCGAGGAGATACCAGCGTGGGAGTGGACTAGGATTCATTTTTTCATCCATACTACGCACCGCTGTCCTACTGTTGAAGAGGGGTGCCAGGTACCTAGGGCCGAAGGCGTTACAAACCGGTTTTAACGCGGTAGAAGACATAATGGGCGGAACTAAGCCTAAAGAAGCTCTAAAAAAACATTTAAAACGTACACGGGACGAAATCATCAAGGATGAAGAGAAAAATGCGTGGCGGAAAGAAGAGATCTACCAGGAAGAAGGGATTACCATCACGTGGCGCTAAACGTAAAAGGAAAAAAAAAAAAAGTGCTCTAAGCGTATGAAACCTATGGCTGATCATTTTTTTAACTGATATAAGTTGAGGACACTACTCACGAATCATAGGCTGACTAATAATTGTCGAGGGAGGTGGCACTATTTCTGACTCGTCATGGCGCGTTTCATTCATCCGTGTAGTTCACAATGCTGTAAATCGGAACTGTCCCTCTTTGATATGTCCTCCACTCAGGTCTCTATTGAGCATAGCGACTTTATTACAATTAACCCATTAAACACAATTAGTTCGCAGAGTGCCCATATAGAATTCGTGATACCCAGCTCAGGCCCTTACTTTTTTGACCCGAGCTGCATGCACATGTACGCTAAACTGCGTATAGCCCATTCTGATGGAACGGACTGCGATGATAGTTACTCTGCCTACCCTGAAACCCACTTTTTACACTCCATATTCAGCCAGTGTGAGGTGTATTTAAACCAGGTTAACATCTCGGCAGGAACGGGGTACTACCACCTACGAGCCTATCTGGAAAATGTCCAACTTTTCAAAAGAAGCGAAGAACACCTTTTTAACCGCCGAGGGATATTACCATACTAAATAAAATGGTATAAAGGATAACTAAAAATTCTAAAAAAAAAAGATATACGAATGTTTTAGACATCATACAGATTTCACATTCCAGGAGAAACTGCTCATGAACGGGGTGGATATAAAGTTGAAGCTTACCCGCGCGATTCCTGAGATCTGCATAAATCTGCGGTCTGATCAAGAAGAGGGCGCGAAACCCGTTGTGATTCATATCATGGAGACGTATTTGCGTATACGCCGAGTTAAATTAAGTTCCCGAAACAAATAGAAATTGAGAAAGACAATACACGCCACAGTAAAATACCCAATTAACAGGGTACAGATCAAACTATACACTGTGCCCACCGGGTTGGCCTCGAAGCAACTAGAAAACGTGGCCCTTGGAGTCCTACCTAAAAGGATATTAATTGGAATGCAGGACCACGCCTCGACGAAGGAAAAATATAAAGAGTGCCTTTAAATTCGAGAATTTCGGCCTTAAAAATATTACTCTTACGTAAATGGCATCGCTTTGGGAGGGACCATGATTACGGACTACTCATCAGACGCTGTGTTCCCGCTCTGCGCGAGAGCATATAGTAGTCTGGCTCATAATACAGGCACCTGTGACGAACTTGGGTTTGGTGTAACGCAGAATTTGTCAAAGAATTTAACATTTATTCATTTGATATTACGCCTGACTTGTCTGCTGGCGCAAATACACATTTAAGTCCACAGCAGAGTGGGAATATATCAGTCAGGTTGGAATTTGCCAAGCCTATAGACGCGCCTATTAGTGTACTCGTGTACCTCGAATCACAGGCACTAATAGAAGTTGATCGTTTCAGGAACGTGGTCACAGACTTTTAAAATGGATGCGAATGCACTCCAGAGAGTAATGAAAAGTGACCGTTTCACACGCTCTAAATTTATTGGTGTGTTTGCGAAGAATGAAATATTGAAGTTGCCAAGTACGAGAGATTGGTATAGCCTTATCGTTAACACCGACATTGTGGGGGATGAGGGGATTCATTGGTTTGCAATATATTTTAAAAGTAGGGAAAGAGAGTACTATTTTGATTCACTCGGCTCTCAGCCCTGGAATGATGCTGTTATAGTAAAATTAATCGAGCAGATACATGTACCTGAGATTGTATGGAATCCATACCGTTTTCAAGGATATAGCGAAACGTGCGTCTTGTATTGCTTTCATTTCTCCTGCATATGTCACGAAGGGATTTATACATTTTTAAAAATTATTCGATTTGTGCGACAGATGAATGATAAAAGTATGCAGACAAAAAAAAAACGTTTCCATATGTTAGCATCCGCTGTATTGTGTAAAGGTGTGTATATATATATATTGTGTAAAGTTGTATATACATTTGTAACTAAAGTGTAGCCATTAAGACTTATTTAACGGACGCTGGTTCCGCTTTGTACATGTTTTCTACCATTTAATAAATGAAAATACGTTTTGTTCTTAACCTCAAAAATACTTTAGTTCCTCGATGACCTGGCACTCGCTGGACCGGATGTGAGCCAATACCTCGACTTCTGTATTCAAGTCACTGGGTTGGCTGTGCGGAGAAGCATCCATATCATTTATTCCCCTTTCATCAAAAGTGGCTATAACATGATCAAGTTCCGCATCGGTCCTATAAGGTTAAGTAAAAATAAGAGAGAATGCCACGAATTTAAAAAATAATGAAAAGGCAGATAATTCTTAAAAGTTTTGGTAATTTAAAAATCCTACTGCGGTGCTGAATTATCGAGAAAAATATTAAAGCTCCACCATATACAGTATATATATATATATATATATACAGTATATATATATATATATATGTATATATATAATATATGTAATATATATATATGTATATATATAATATTATATATATATATATATAATGTATATATATATATAATGTGTATATATATATATATATATATATATATATATATATATATATATATATATATATATGCCGAAATAATCACGATGGAAACAACAATTAAAAACATAATGGGATTAATTTTTACGTTGTAGAAAAATTCAGAATAAAGCTAGGTTAGACTAACAGCAAATTGTAACCATAAGCAGATATCCTGACAGTTTTCAAAAGTAAGATTAGCTGGGTGTGCTATGCTCCGTCTGCCTGCAACGGGTCTCGAATCCGCAGACAAATCTTAATAGTTTCTAATATTTCTATTGTAAGTTTTTAATATTTCTAAAATCCTGCCTGTACAAGAAATGTACAAATAAAAACACTTGCCCCTAGGTGGTGTAGTGGTTAGCGTCGCTGATTACGAATCCTTCGGCCCCGGGTTCGAGACCCGGCGCGCAGCAAAACCCAGCTGTTCATCCTTCCACACAATAAAAGAAAGTGGTTGGTAAATAAATGGGTACCCTAGGTGGCCTAGTGGTTAAGACGCTGGGCTGCTGATGGGGCGTGGTTCGGATTCCATGTTAAACTGTAGGTCTAAGGTGGAGTGAAAAGCTTGACCTTCGTCAGAATGAACAATTCGGGCGGAAGCTAACCAAAGGTTATATATATATATATATTAGGGTGGCCCTTAAAACTGGTGTAGATTTTGTATCCTCTCACCCATTCAATTTGTTCCGTTACTCGTCTAACAGCACTGTGCGAAATATGACTGTTTTCGAGAAATATTTAGAGGTCGCCCTGGCACGTCAAAGTTTTCCTTCTATTAGGTTTTCGGTATACTCAGCTACTCATAATAATTACTCATACTCTTGTTCTCATTTGCAGGATTGATACATGATGGATACGCGACAGAAGCGAAGCGTTATCTTGGTGTTTATTTTGTGGAAGAAATCAGGGGAAGGAAGCTTCCTTCCATTGGTCAGGCCTTTGGCCATTTCCTCTTCCTTCACGAGGAGAAGCAGCAGCCTGTCCGTGAGGCAAGCCGCAACACCGTCAGGCCCGTAATGGAATTCTGGCATTTGGCAAGCATTCCCACTCGGACTGAACAGCACTGCATTGCCGAACTCGAACGGACCTTCGACGAGTAGAAAGGGCTGAAAAAACAAGACCAGGACCGGCGATGCGCACAAGAAAAAAGAAGATTTTAAGAAGTTGAACGATTTGTTCGACATTGCGCACGCGGATGCCTTGAAGATGATCAAGAACCCTGAAGACAAGGCCTTCTTCCAGATGCAGAAGGACAGGACTGGATACATTGCTGGACTGGACTTGGAGCAAACGAGAAGGAATGAAGCAGCGGCGAAGAGGATTGTTCAGGAGAAGCTCCGGAAGAGGAAAGCTGCTGAGGAGTGCGAAGCATCTACCAGCCGAGCAGTTTTCGAGTCGTCTTATTCCTACGCATCCGAAGAGGAGACGGACGATTCGGGTGCCTGCAGAGGAGCGTGCCCTCCGAAGCGAAGTAGGGGGAGGACCAACATCATGACAGCCGGACTGGTAGCCGCACTTGACAGGACATATATCTCCTCCAGGAGAGCCGCCTACATACTGACGGAAGCTGCTAGCAGTCTCGGACGGAATGCGGAAGGGCTGAACATAAACCGCAACTCCATTCAGCGACTCCGGGCTTGGCACCGATCGGAGACGGCACAAAAGATGAGGGAAGAATTCCCGGGTGAAGGTCCCCTCGTCGTCCACTGGGACGGGAAGTTGATGGAGGACTTGACGAGCAGGGAGCACGTAGAGCGTTTTCCAATCATTGTTTCGTGGCAAGGAGTTGAGAAGCTTCTTGGGGTCCCAAAGCTTCACACAGGAACTGGGGAGGCTCCAGCTCTTCAATCGGTTTCGGGAGAAGTGGTCTTTCATCAACCAGGAGGATTTCAAGCCCGCGATCACTGATCCTGTTGTGGAAGCTGCAGTTGCCCCGATCAAGGAAGAATTCCCTCAGTTCTTCCAGTCCCAGACGGAGCATACCAGGGAAGATTACAGGGAACTCGTGGAACTTTGCATCATCTTCATTGGGGGGACCCCACAGCGAGGCATTCACTTCATTGCTCCTGGAGCGATGCACCGAGCTCGCTGGATGGCCAAGGTCCTCTACGCCATCAAGATCTGGCTTTTTCGGGACCAGTTCAAGTTGACCGTAGTGGAGGAGAAGAGCATCAAAGAACTCGCCTTGTTCGCTGTCATCGTGTACGCGAAAGCCTGGACAACGGCTCCACTTCCTCACCAGGCTCCTCTCAACGACTTCCTCCTCATGAAGTCCTTGTTGAAGTACCCGCAGGAGGCCATCAGCAAGGCGACCGCCAAGAAGCTCTCACACCATCTGTGGTATCTTTTCGAGGAACTGGTCGGTTTGTCTCTTCGATGAAAGGGTGTCCTGGGGAACAAAGCAGTTGATGGTGGAAGCCATGGAAGGCGAGGAAGAAGATCCTCCCAAAAGACCGAAGCTGGATGCAAGGATCTTCTTGGATGACGATAGAAAGGGTCTTGAGCAACTGGTGTCCGCAAACTCCAAGGCTCTTTTCACGAGGTTGGCCCTTCCGGATGATTTCCTCCGCCAAGACCCCAGCGAATGGCCCCAGTCCCAAAGCTTCCAAGCTCCCGCAAATCTGGTCTGGTCCTTGGCTGTGGTCAACGACAGAGCAGAGAGAGGAATTGCCCTTATTCAAGACTTTAACAAGAAGCTGATCAGCGATGAGGAGCAGCTCCAATTCCTCCTTCAAGTCGTTGCAGACCACCGAAAGAAGTTCCCGGACTGCAAGGAAGCGACACTTTTGAACAAAGGCAGGTAACAATGAGTGGCTGGTAACCACGATATCCCCGCCTTTGAGCGGCTAATACCTACTTTTGAGTAGGGGGGACCTGCATGCCCTGGGGCCAATAGTGTCAAAATATAAACAATGAGGGCGACCTCTAAACATTGAGCAATACGAATAAAATTTTGCACGATGAATTATCTCCTGAAATAGCATCTATCTGGGGGGTGAGAGCGAAATTTCCGTCACTTTGTTTTTGAGGTCATATAAGGGCCACCCTAATATTATAATATATATATATATATATATATATATATATATATATATTATTAGGGTGACACGTTTCTGGTTCCATTTTGTCAAAAAATATCGTGTAAAAATATTTTTGAAATAAAACAATATTTAGAACTGCCTCAATACGGTCAAAGTTTGTATATTTTCTCGAAAAGTAGAAATTTTAGATCATGATGTTCTATGCCTCTAGCAATAAAATATCACTTCTAGTTTGTTCAAGCTACTAATCTTGACCTAAAACATATAACTGGACTTCATACTTTCAACTCTAGGTCCCCCTCAACTCGAGTATTAGCCCCTCAAGGGGGGGGGGTATCATGGGCGCCCATCTCCCTCTCATTGTTGCCTACTTTGCAGAGGTCACGGTGGACTTGCGGGCGGTTGGGAAGTCACAGCGGTGCTTCTCGACCACTTGTAAGAGGAACTGCCTTTGGTCTTCACTCTTGGTAAGGGCCAGGTTGAAAGACTGCATCAACGCCACCCCGCGCTCCGCGAAGTCATTGACAACTTGAAGGGCCTGGACTCGGCGGGATGCGGCGATGAAGGCTGGGTCCGTCCGCCACTCCTCCGGATCCTTGAGCAGGAAGGCGGTGCTGATGTCCAGAACCTTGAAGAACTCCTTTGATGTAGTCGTTGTGAACTTGGCCAATGTATTGTTGGCGATTGAGGCGGTGGACAGGTCCACATTGATACGCCGCGGGGGATCCTCCGATCCTTCCTCTTCTTCCATCGCTTTAATCATCTCCCGCTTTGTCGCCAAGTCGATACCCTCGTCGAAGATGGCCAGGGTGACGAGGCGCTCGCTCAAGTACCATAGGTGCCTGGCGAAGACTGTCGCCGTCGCCTTGGCCACCGCTGAGTCCGGATAATAGACGAGGGCCTTGAGCAGCGCGAGATCCGCGGCTGGGGCCGTTGCCGGGAGCGGCGCTTTGTACCAGGCCGTCACGTAGATGGACACGGCGAAGATGGTGAATCGCCGGATTCCAGCCGCTTCGCCTGACGACATCTGAAACTGTTCCCGGAACAGGAACAGTTTGATGGCATAGATGACTTTTGCCATCCAGCGCGCGCGATGGAAGGCGCCGGGACGAGCGAACCGGGCACCCCGCTTGTTCGGACCGCCCAGCACAATTACAGAGAGCTCCAGAAGTTCCCTGTAGTCATCACGTGGATGTTGACCGTCGAGGAGGCGGCTGAATTCGATCAGCAGGTCGTCGCGGGCGTCCTTCAGGTGGTGCTGCGGCATGGTTCCATCCTCGAAGGGCTTCGCTTTGGTTTGATCGATGAAGTCCCACTGGGCGGCGAATCGTTTGAACAGGAGGATGTCAGGACCAGTAGAGGGACCGAGGCACGCCGTGAATGCCTTCTCGCACACCAGTTCGTGGATGTGGTGGCGGCAAGCCAAATGAAGCACTGTCTTCTCGAGTTTCTGCTCAATGATATAGCAAGCTCCTCCTGAGAGTCCTGTGTTTGAGGCGGTGGTGTCAAAAGAGAGGGCACAGATCCGTCCCTTGATGTCCCAATCCTCGAGGGCAGAGAGGACGGCTTCCGCCATGGCGCGGCCGGTGCCGTCGGGGAGGCTGGGCACAGCCAGAAGCTTGTCGACGTTCTCCCCAGACACCAGAACTGGAAGGCGATCTTCAGCAGGGCCTCCGTCAGCCGCTGGTACGATTTTCCCGTCCCAGTGAACGGTCAGCGGCACAGTAGGATGGAAGGCTGCCTTCATTTCCGCTGCTGCCATAGCACGGAACTTTGCTCGGTCGCGGCGGGAGGATTCGCGGTTCAAGACCAGCTCCTCAGGGTCGTGGCCCAAGCTCCTCGCAGCCGCCGACAGCAAAAAAACACCTCGGTCGGTAAGTTTCGTCCGATCCATCGCTGCGGAGAGATCAGGGGTGATCATCTTTTCGACGCGCGGAATCGCTTGGGTGGTAAAGGGGTCGTAGATGCTTCTGCATTCGACGTGGACGGGCCCGGGAGAGAGAGCTCTTCCTCTTCTTCTCGGCGACGACGCCGTGTCGGTGACCGAGTCGGGCTGCTTGCACCTGAGCTGGAGCTCGATGCCAGTTCGACGAGTTCTTCTCGGCTCTCTCTGTTCGCCCTTTCATCATCTTGCCGGCGGCTCCTTTCCGCTTCCTGTCTCCTCGCACGCTCCTCCTCAGTGTGCAGCGTCATGTCACGTGTGGAGGAGATGCGGCCGCGCCGCACCTCGGCCCTTTGTCCCGTCAGGAACTCCCTGTCCTCTTCGATTGTGATCATCGACATCGCCTGTTCGTGTGCGATGTCGAAGAGGCGGTCAAGGGATGAGAGGAACTCGGCCTCGTTCCTGATTTGGGTCACAGTGCGCCGTTTCGAGTTCTTGTTCAGAGCCCGCCACTTCTCGTACATTCGGAGAACCTTGTCCCTTGCGCGTTGGTCTTTCTGCGTAGGAATACGGGACCGCTCCCAGAATTCCTTGACTGCGGTCACTGTCTCAGCGGCTGCTTCCTTGATCGGCTTCTTGACGTCAAGGTGAAGGTGGAAAAAGTACTGAAGCGCCTGCTTCCTGTGATGCTGTGGTCCACGGTCCCCAGGAGATAGACTGCTGTTTTAGATCTTGTTGCCGAAGCCATCACGTCGTTTCAGAACTCACTGAAAAGAGAATGAAACACTGTTAGTGTTGGCAAAACTCGTCCCAACCCATTTTCTACTTAGAATAACATGTTCTTTCGCCTGTATCAATATTTGGATAAACTCGTGTTACACCCTGTATAATACCTCATTTTAGTCTTCTGTACACCAGTGCGGAAGACTAAACCAACGACTCTGACCGTCCGTCTGTCTGTCTGTTATCATTTTTCAACTCAGAAACTACAGCAGCTATCGAAACGAAAACTGACATGATAACAGAACGCCATGAGTACTTTTCGACAAAAAGTATAAACTTTGACCTCGTTGAGGCAGTTCTAATTATTATTTTATTTCAAAAATATTTTACACACAATGTTTTTAGACGGAATGACACCAGAAATGCGCCCGTCCTGATAGAAATTCCCAAAAAATGAAAAACACCCAAATAAGTGGCACCCTAAATATATATATACACACACCGGGTGTCCCAATAAAATGTTTACAAATCATATATATATATATATATATATATATATATATTATATATATATATATATGCACACTTTAGATGATAGTAATTTGCGCTGATGTATTAGTATATTTATAGTACTTAGTAATAGTAGTATAGTAATGGTGTATTGTACTTTAACAGTAGTATCCCTTGTTACAGGAAATGGCGGCATTACAGTTATCGTTTGAGCAACGTAAGTGGATTGTGAAGCACTTCTGGAAGACTGAGAATGTGGCTGAGGTACAGACACATTGGAGAAATGAGTTTGGAACATTACCACCATCACGGGTAACAGTTACAAGATTACGTGATAAGTTTGAGACTGACGGAACAGTGCAAAACGTCAACAAAGACCGATCTGGAAGACGTCGCACTTCAACTGACAATGAAAGTGTTGAGACCGTGTTACAGGCCTTCACAAACTCTCCAAATAAGTCTACAAGGCAATGTTCTCGTGATACTGGTGTTTCTAAATCCAGCGTTCATCGCATTTTGCGACGTGAAAAGTAGAAACCGTACATACCTAGACTGCTCCATGCAATGAATGAGGACGATCCAGATCGTCGAAAAGAATTTTGCGAGTGGTTTTTGCACATGTGTGATGAAAAACAATCTTTTCCTGATTTCATTGTTTGGTCCGATGAAGCCACTTTTAAACTTAATGGTACTATCAATCGACACAACTGTGTGTACTGGGCCACCGAAAATCCAAACGTAGCAGAAGAACGAGCACTTAATCAACCAGGAGTGTTAGTGTGGTGTGGTCTGTCTTCCAGAGGACTGATAGGGCCATTTTTCTTTGAGGACACTGACACTGTCACAGGTGCTGCTTACTTATCAGTGCTGCAAGACAACATTGTACCTTCAATCAGAGCTCTTTTTTTTGGAAGTGTATTACTTTCAACAGGATGGCGCGCCACCACATTACACAATGACGTTAGAAATTTTCTCAATGTTTGTTTCCCTAGAAGATGGATAGGACGTAGGAGATGTACGGAGTATCCACCACGATCTCCTGACTTAACACCCTTAGACCTTTACTTGTGGAGCACTCTGAAGAACACAGTGTATGCTGAAAAACCAAGGACACTACAGGCCTTGAGACACGAAATTGAAATAGCCTGTGCCAACATTCCACTCCGAAAAATCCGAACAGTATGCCGATCTGTTGCGCGCCGTTGTCAAGAATGTATTGATGCTAGTGGCGGACATTTTGAACATTTAAAACATTAAATTAAGCAGCACAACTATGAAGGTATTGACGCTGCTGGCTGATATTTCGAACATTTAAACATTAAAGAAGCCTATTTGCTATCTATTTACTATCCACCTATTTTGCTTATTGATATATATGTTAATATGATGTGTAAGCATTTTTTTGGGACACTGTGTATATATGAGAAAAGTTCAGAATGGAAGTGATAGGGTGTTTATAGCCCGTAATTAAATTTCTTTTTTGTTGTAGAAAGACAAGAAAAACTATGATTAGCAGATATATATTTGGTACAATTCGCGTATGTTTGAGAGAGACACTAAACTGCGAGTCAATTGCTGGTGAAGTTTAATCTTTATGATCTCGAAATAAACTCCTGCGGAAAGTTTATTTATTGGAATTTTAAATCGATATTATCTATCGCTTCCGCCAAACTCCTCAGTTTTCAGAACGATGTTTAATATATATATATATATATATATATATATATATAATTAAGAGATGTTTAGGAAGGTGTTTGCTTATATCGCTTTCACCTTTCATTTCCCTCTTTTATCATATTCCCTTTCTATTTATTCATTTGTGCTGCACATTTTAATGCTACGTGCACCATTTGTCCTGTTTTAATTGTTACAGATGAAAAAGACCGTAATATTCGATTTAAGTTAGCTGGAGAGAGTTAATTAATGCAGTTTGACAAAAAATGTTTACACGAATTTTTAGATGAACTTTTTTCCGGAATTGTACATATATAGCCTCGCCTTTGCTTTCCGCCCGAATTGTTCATTCTGGTGAAGATCAAGCTTTACACTCCACCTTAGACCTACTTTTAAACGGGAAATATATATATATATATATATATACACACATTTTCAACTGCAAAGAACACGCAGTATAAATAACGTAAAGAACGACGCTTGTATAGGAGACATTCCGCGCAAGATGAGGAGGAAGAACAAACATGAAAAAATGAGGTAACCACCCGGGAATCGAACCCGGGATCTTCCGATTGCCGGTCAGATATGATAACCACTACACCATGGTCCTCACTCGATCAGAAGTCGTAATTCTCCTACATACGCGCAGAAACCAATGCCCCGAGGGGCACCTCCCGCATGCCGCACCAATATATACATTTTCAACTGCAAAGAACACGCGGAATGTCTCCTATACAAGCGTCGTTCTTTACGATATATATATATATATATATATGAGAGAAGGAAATAAACAAACGGATAAACAACATGATCGAGTGTTGCAATACAGTTTAATGGGATCCACTGGTTGCCCCTACGAACCGTGGGAGGATGTTTACACTCCACCTTAGACCTACGGTTTAACACGAATCATTAGGTTACCCTGGCTACCAACCGTGGAAGGACGCGCCGCCGCCGGGTCTCGAACTCACCTACACTCCACCTTAGACGTACAGTTTAACGCGGTCGCCGGAGCCCGACGCATATAATCCCAATATTTTATGGGCGTATAGACGGGTGTGTACTTGCCAAACGAAGTATACACTGTGCCAACTGGCTGATGATGCCTGGAGGCACTGGCTGATTAGGGGCCCTATAAGACAACGGCCGCTCGGCTGAAGTCTTAATATGCGCTTGGCTCCTGTCAAGCGAACACCTCTCAGGCTAGGTATACCCCTTTGGGGGGTGAGGCCGTCCCAACTTATCCCCCAGCGGGAGTTCATTGCAGCTTGGGGATAACTCCGCCTCCAAGTTGCATAACCCCTTGTTGCTCTTGCGGCAATCCACTCCCCCCTTGAGGGGGTGCCTTGCAACAAGGGTGGAGGGGGGTTGGCACTGAGGGTACCTTGCAACGAAGGGGGAAGGGTTGGCACTATGGGTGCCTTGCGACAAGGGGAGGGGTGGGGCGGCACTCTTGCAACATTTATCAATATTTGCGATTTCATTGCACTCCCATTTTTCGCCTATACTACTACGATTAATAATGGCATACTGACAAAAATCTAGGATTAATGTCCACTAATATTGTTTAATATTGTCCATTAATATTGTTTAATATTGTAATACATGTTTTAACTATTAATATTACTTATTTATTATTATTAGTTAATAACAACTAGCTGCTTATTTTTAATAAGAGCCCAGTAAAGCCTAAAGCTTAAGGGCCAAATTAAATTAAATAAATAGTCGAGCTTCAAAATTATTCATGTCATTGTAAATTGAAAAAATGTATTTATTTTATTATTAATAAAGGTTATTCTCTTCTATAAATGTCCACAATTTTCACACATGCCGCGCAACGTCCCAAAACAGATCGGGACATAGTAATGTTCATATTAGTTGAGTTTGTGTACTTCCCGACAACCGCTTCCTGTACATATTGCACATTTTGAGAGTTAGTATCGTGCACTTTGTCCTTCAGGAACTAACCCTACTAAAGGTTAACGCAATATCGTATAATAATAGTATTAAGTACTTTATGTTCAATCTACTCATTACACGCATTCATTTATCTGTCGAAAAATTCGATCATTTCTAATCGTTGATGCGTGGCCATTCGTAATTGAGTTTCTCTTATTTATTCCTGTCGGAGTACCGCGTTATTCCTTAATCTTATAACTCTCTTAAAGTACAGTAAGGGTAAATGATTATGTGGTACTCTGCTATTATTGTTTCTGGTAATGTGTTAATATAATCATTGTTATTTTTTAAAGAATATTTATGCAGTATAAATTCTGTTAAATTCTTACGTAATTAAATTGTGTATTAGTTTAAATATCTAATTGCATTGTATTCTGTTATTAAAAAGTATAATTAATAAGAAAAAGATTGCCGCTGGAGGCAGTTTCAAGACTCGTTATTGCCAATGTTACAGTGTAGGTATATATTGTACTCTTATACAGTGTTGGGCTTCCGGTATTTTCAGCCTGCGCCGAAATCTGAGTCAGCGAGAAGACTCTGTCACTCTGTCATTCCATTCCCCCAAAGCAGTCTCACCATTTTTGCCGTTTTCTTTTTACGTCATTGTTGATATTAGGGTGGCACAAAAGTCGCGCATCATAGGCATTTTCAGTGTTGATTATTATATATTTTTTTCGTTTAGGAAGGGAATAGCTGCGAAATTAACAATAGATGAGAGGGTGAGCTTGGTTTTAATGTATGGAATACCAGGTACTACAAATCGATGAATCGGTACAGAATTTAAAATCTGTACCGATTCAGCGATTTGTTGTACCAAACGAAGCTCACCCTCTCGTCTATTGTTAATTTCGCAGCCATCCCCTACCTAAGAAAAAAATATATTATAGTCAACACTGAAAATTCCTACGATGCGCGACTTTTGCGCCACACTATATATATAGTATAATCTGCAGATTATACCGTATACGTATATACATAATTTGTTAGTCTGATCAAATACTGAATGGGGCCATCGTACTTAAATGATTATGTAGCTTACGTCCAACTAAAAATTTAAAAAATTATGCGTAAGCAGCTTACATCCTATACCAATAAAAAAATACATGGAAAAGTGAAAAAAAAAATTAAAAAATGTAGTGAAAAAAAATAGTTGCCCATCGTCCAGCTATAAAAGGATACATTTCAGGTGAAAACGATATCAGTGACAGTATGTGTGTCACACTATTTAGTTCCCAAAGTAGTATGACCGCAAAATGTTCGAGTGCATATGCAATTGCAATGTTGATCAATTGTTGCAAGGTGCCAGCCCCTTCCCCCTGGGGGGAGGGGGTGGGGTAATGGGGGAGAGGGAGAATGACCTCCCACAAATTAGCCTTAGTTACAAACCACTAGGCTATTCATGTCTCCAGTGTTCAGCCAGGCCTAGCCCTAGCTTTATATATATATACAGGTTGTCCGAGAAGTGGGGTGTAATTCGAAAAATAACCTATTTTAGTGGTTAGTAGCGCTGATTACGAATCTACCGGTCCCGGGTCCGATTCCTGGCGATGGCAGGCAGAGGCAAGAAGCTTGACCTTCAGAATAAATAATTCGGCTGAAGCCAAACAAATAAGTAATTATAATTGCTTGATTAAAATAGGTTATTTTTCGAATTACACCCCACTTCTCGGACAATCTCTCTCTCTCTCTCTCTCTCTCTCTCTCTCTCTCTCTCTCTCTCTCTCTCTCTCTCTCTCTCTCTCTCTCATATATATTATATATATATATATATATATATATATATATATATATATATATAATGTGGTGGACCGGATGTCAGTTTTTCAACATCTGCGGATGCGGATATTTAGTTACTCTATCAATATATAGAATTATGAATATATGACATAATTTTCCAAATTTCATGATATTACTATTATGGCAGGCAATGCATAAGAATTAAAATTAATATTAATGTTTTCATTATGATAAAAATGATAACTTTCTCAAGAGTTTCAGCCACAGAAAATTCAATGAAACAAGTTTCACTCAATTTTCTGTTACCAGCTATTTTTTTCTCAATACTCGCTAAGTCTTTTTGCAGTTACACATTATGCAACTAGGTTTTTATCTAGGTATTTGTACCTATTGTTATGGTATTGTTGTATTATGTATATTTTTATATGTAACACCCTAAAAATATTTTTAATTTTGTCATTTTTAACCCATTTTAATATTAGTAAATTAAGCTAAAAATATCATAGAATTCTAAAATTTTCTCGAGCGTTCCTGTTCTCTGTAGAATATTCTAGAGGGACAACTAAAATATATAAAAGCGACTCGTTTCCAGAGTTAATCAGTCAATTCAATCAGTCAGTCAGTCAGTCAGTCAGTTGAGTTAGTTAATTAAGTTTGGGCATTAACATAATTTTGAATTGGCATATGATTTAGTGAGTAATTTTGTCATCGTGATTTAATATAGTTGATTTAATTAGACGTAATTTATATTGTACCTACTCATCCGTGTTTCTAGTTTAATTTCATAGATTGTAAGTACCTATTTCATAATAAGTACCTATTTAAACTAATTTTTGTGTTTATATTTCAGATTTTCTTAAATTTATATGAATTAAGGGCTTTAAATACCTTTACAAATTGGCAGAACAATCAAGCAATATGTCATCAAGCACTAGAAAGTTCAAATGCAAAACAACCCTGATTCCTTCTGTTATATATGTGGAAATTTTACACTTCCACATCAACGAGCAAATATAACTGACTTCGTAAAAAGAGCTTACTTAGCTTATTTTGGCATAAAACTGGGGGACCAAGATAAATCGTGGGCTCCACATAAAGCCTGCACTATATGCATTGAAAGACTGCGACATTGGACGAAGGGTTCGGATTCAAAAATACCTTTTGGAGTTCCGATGGTAAGTTTATGATTTCATAAAACTACGTAATTTAATCACTAGTATACTGTAACTTACCTAAATGTAATTGTAACTTAGGTACATAAACAAAAATTTACAGAAAATGTTTATAAGAATCTCAAATATTGCATAAGGTTGAAACACATAGAAATGTTAATGTTTGGGTGATAACTTTTGATAAAATTCATAAAAACAAGTCTCTCGTCGCTTTTGTTAACGCTTTACAATTTTTTTTCCATATCAGGTGTGGCGAGAGCCTACTAACCACGAGACCGATTGCTACCTTTGCTTTGTCAAGACTTCGGGCTTCACTAAGAAAAATAAACATTGTATCGAGTACCCAAATTTCGACACCGCGATACGACCTGTGCTACATTCAAATGAGATCCCCATTCCAAAATTTAAGGGTCTGCCAACTCAAGAATTAGTTGAAGATGTTCCTGAAAATATTGTTATGCACTTTGAGGAGTCGGACACCGATTTTGACCCCAGCGTATTTGAAAGTCAAAACGATCCGCAAAAGTTTAACCAGGCCGAGTTGAATGATCTTGTAAGGGATCTAAATTTGCCCAAAAAGGCTGCGGAAATTTTAGCTTCAAGACTTAAAGAGAAAAACTTGCTTACTTCAAACACATACATTTCATTTTACAGAAAAAGAGAAGAAGAACTTGTTAAATATTTTAGAACAGAGGATAGTTTAGTATATTGCTGCGACATAATTGGTTTGTTAAAGAAGATGGGGGTTGAGTCTTACGATGCAAATGATTGGCGCTTGTTTTTAGACAGTTCGAAAAGAAGTCTTAAGTGTGTGTTGTTGCATAATGGCAATCTATACGGCTCGATACCGATTGGGCACTCAACAAAATTAAAAGAAAAGTATGAACATATAGAAAAGGTTTTAAATCTTATCAAATATAGGGAGCACGAGTGGATCATATGTGTTGACTTAAAAATGGTTAATTTTCTGCTAGGACAACAAGGAGGGTATACTAAATATCCCTGCTTCCTTTGCTTATGGGACAGCAGAGCCAAGGAAGAACATTATTTCAAACAAATCTGGCCAGCACGAACATCACTTACTGTCGGAGAAAAAAACGTAATTAATCCACCTTTAGTGAGCAGAGATAAAATCATATTTCCTCCTCTGCATATAAAACTAGGCCTCATTAAACAATATGTAAAAGCTTTAGATACGAATGGCGAGTGTTTCAAATACATAACTTCAAAATTTCCAAGTTTAAGTTATGAAAAAATCAAGGCGGGAATTTTCGACGGTCCACAAATAAGAACAATGATTAAAGACAGCAATTTTCCTAATGTCATGAATGAACGCGAAAAAAATGGCTGGTTCTCATTCGTGGACTTGATAGAAAACTTTTTAGGCAATTATAGGGCAGATAACTACGAAGAAATCGTAAAAAAAACTTTTAAGGGACTACAAAGAGTTAGGTTGCAATATGAGCATAAAAATGCATTTTTTGAATAGCCATCTTGACCAATTTCCAAGTAATTTAGGTGATGTAAGTGACGAACAAGGGGAGAGATTCCACCAAGATATCAAAATTATGGAGGAACGGTACCAAGGCCGCTGGGATTCCCACATGATGGCTGATTACTGCTGGTGCTTGAAAAGAGACCTGCCATCAACAAGCAAATACGCTAGAAAGTCTTACAAAAGAAAATTTTTGCCACAGTGAAAGCTTCATATCTGTGTTTTTTTTTATTTTAAGTCATTTCTATCGTTATAATGTAATTTTACTGTAGTTTGAACTGCTTGTATTCATGAAACTTGAAAAAAAAATTTAACACATGACTTAATTTTTTAGTCCTAATTTGAAAAATCTGGAAAATGGCACATAGGCTGTCGACAAGAATCAGGACCTGATAGAGCCAAACCGAGTTGAAATTCGTATTCAGCGCACCCAAATTACCTAGAATCAAGTGTCAGATATCATTCAATAAAATACGTGTTGCCCAGTGTAATTAATACTTTAGTGTACGTGAAATGTGCATGACTGGGCCTTATAAGCTACTTTATAAGCTATATAATTTAATTGTAAATTGCATAATTTATTAGAGGTAATATCCGCATAACATCCGCAGTCAGAAGTTAAAAACGACCCGGATATCCGGTCCACCACTTTTATATATATATATATATATATATAAGCACACCGGACAAAAAATTAGTCACCCCTCTCAGAATGTACCTAATAACGTGTGACGGCGCCTCTGGCCTTGATAACCGCACGAATCCGGCGAGGCAGAGACTCTACGAGGTTGTGCATGTACTGAACATCGATTTGCTGCCACTCGTTCATCAGCCGGTCCCGAAGTTCCGCCAGAGTCCGTGGGTGTCTATTCCTGCGCTTCACTTTCTGTTTCCAGCCTGAACAACACCTTCGACGCATTCAGGATTAAAGGCTTCATTGGACCTGCGATGTACTCGTCGCCTCCCATCATTGGAGAACAAACAAAAACGGGACTCATCGGACCAAATTACACGTTTCCAATCTGCCGCAGTCCAGTTTTTGTGCCTCTGAGCCCATTTATAACGTGCCAATTTGTGACTTGCTGTTAACAGCGGCCTCTTCCGTGGTACCCTGCTCCAGATGTCCATCGCATGCAGTTCTCGTCGCAATGTCCGTTCGGAAATTGGTCGCTGGAGAACCTCATTGGTTTCTTGGAGCAATTGTTCTCTGGTTTGAAAACGATTTGCAGTTACTGGACGAGAAACATGGCGGCGGCCCCTATTGTCGAGAATTGTTTTCCGGCCACAGTTACGCCGTCGATTGTCAGTTGATTGCGAACTACACCACTTTGTAAACTCGCTGGACAGTACGCGTTGACACACCAACAAATTGGGCTACTTCAGACATTTTGTGTCCGTGGGCTCTGCCAAACACGATGGCTCCTTTTTGCCACTGAGTAACGTCTGCCTCACGACCCATTTTGCAGACTATATCCAACACACACTTTGTTCTTCACCACCTCACGAAACAGATCTGATCCTGTGTGCTACGTCACCGCCTCTTGTCACTTACCAATGCTACATCAGCACCCTCTGTGTGACCTTGAACTTCCTACTATCGGTGCTATTAGGGGTGACTAATTTTTTGTCCGGTGTGCTTATATATATATATATATATTATATATTATATAATATGATGCAAACCCACAAGTAAAAGGAAAAAATGATTCCAAGGCCTCTCGTGTATTCAGAGTACACCACCTCAGTGAATGACGTCATTCCCTGACGAGGTGTACTTCATTCATTTCGAGTTTAATTACGAAATTTATCCCATATATATATATATATATATATATATATATATATATATATATATATAATATATATATATATATATATATATATATATATCAGCCATGGGATTTATTACTGGGTTTCTGTTACTATTACTGTTGATTTCTATTACTATTACTTGGTCATCTATTACTTTTGTATGTGGGGTACTTCACTCATTTGAAAAGGATCTTTGTTTATTTAAATGCAATTAGAAGCAGTGTGTTAACAAATATTTGTTTCAACCAAATCCTTACAATTTCAGAGACTGTAGGTCTTGATAAATTTTACTTTATTGAAGGAAAAATTTGCCACAATATTAGTTCACATACATGTTTATTTTAGTTCAGAGTAGATTTAGTTCATTTTTCAGTCCTTTGTTCACACAATATGTCCATTGCCACTGTAATAGGAAAGTAATAGACTATTACTATTACAGCCAAAAAATTATGATCTATTACTTGAAAAATCCTGTACTAGTTTATTACCATTACCCCATGTCTGACACACACACACACACACACACACACACACACACACACACACACACTAACAATCCTCATAAGACCAATCCAATTAATACATCTCGTATTCACTGTAATAAAGGTATAGAGTACGGACTAGTTGTCTACAAAATCTTGGCCTGTATTAACTCATTAAAAATGTCTATCGCATATTACTTTCCGTTTTATGTTGAGGCCAAATTTTAGGTCCACTCTTCCATAATTAGATGCCCAAATGTTAAAAAGATCTTTATTTTTAGAGATTAAAAGAAAAACCGGTAATGTTTGTGGAAGTTCGTAACATTGTTACAGAGTACCGCAACACACTTCAAAGGCATTTTGCATTTACTTATTTACAATAAACAAATTATAATTAACTTTGAATGCTTTGAATATGATTCCCTTAGTTTTTAATTTACGGTTGAGTCATTATGGTATCAATAAAGTAAATGCATAATTGTATAAAAATAAGCTATATATTAGGGTGGTCCTTAAAATTCAAAGTTGGGAAGTTTCAGCTCCCACCCCCGGAAATCATTCGAATGGTTGAGAAAACTCTCTAGTTGAATTTTTTATTAAATCGGACAACGTTTACCCCTCCCTCATCGACCTTGAACTTTTACCCCCGGAGTTGTTGCCCGGTTGCAGTTGTTGCCGTTGTTGCCCGGTTAGCGATCCTGGGTCTGTAGGGTTCGCTTCCGAGAGTCCGGAAACTGGCAGCGGTGGCGAGCGACGACTTGCAGGAGGAACTGGAGTTGCTCCTCGTCGTGGGTCAGCGTCCGGTTGTACTCTTGGACGAGGGCAACTCCTCGCTCGGCATGGTCGTTGATTACGGCGAGCCCTCCCACACGTGCCGCCGCTGTCTTGAAGTCTTCCCGCTTCGGCCAGGTCTCCGGGTCGACCTCGAGGAAGCCGTCCTCCAGTCGAAGTTTCTCGAAGAAACCTCGTGTGTTGGACGACGACAGGTCTTCCAACTGAAGCCCGGCGAGTACTCGGTTTGGCAGCGTGGGCCGCTTCGCCGGGGACTCCTCACCGACCCGGTCGTGGAGAGAGGCGATGATCTTCCTCTTCTGATCGACGGCGATCCCCGGATCGAACAGCGCCAGCCCAGCGCCACCAGCTCCTCCGACAGGTACCAGAGGTGGTTCTGGAACTTGGTCAGCGCCGCCTTGGCCACCGCAGGGTTGATGTCAGAGTAGGCCAGCAGGTCCTTGAGGAGGGCGAAGTCATTTCGGGGGGCAGTTGCGGCGATCGGAGCCTCCGTCCACGCCTTGGCGTAGACCCGACAGACGAAGATGCAGATGCTCCGGAGGCCACTCTCCTCCCTCGCCGTGAGTTTGAACTGCTGTCGGAACATCCAGACCTTCAAGGCGTAGATTGCCTTCGCCATCCAGCGGGCGTGGTGAATCGGCCCGGGAGCTCGGAAACGCACTCCTCGCGGGGGGACGTGACCGACGAAGAGGAGGGTGAGCTCGAGCAGCTCACGGTAATCGTCGCGCAGGTCCTTGCGCTCGACTATCGCCTTCTCAAACCACTCCGTGTCGACAGTGGTGAGCAGAGGAGCGACATCGGGGTGCGCAGCGCCGGACTCGTACTGGTTTCTGTCCAGGAAATCCCAGCGCTCCTGAAAACGCTTGAAGAGGGTCACGTCAGGACCGGACGTGGGGCCCATCACAGCCGTGAACGCCGCACCGAGGAGCAGCTCCAGCACATGATGGCGGCACGCGAAGTAGAGCAAGTCTTTCGCGAGGTGTTGCTCGATGAGGACGCACGCTCCGTTGTTCCGGCCGGTGTTCGAGGCGGTGGTATCGAATGACAAGCCACTCACTTGCTCAGTGAGTTCCCACTCCTCCAACGCGTTGAGGACGGCCTTGGCCATCTCAGAGCCCGTTCCACTCGGCAGCTTCGGGACGCCCAGGAGCTGCACCGCGCCGTTACCGGAGACCAAGATGGGAAGCCGATCGACTTGCCTCCTTGCTCGTCAAGTCCTGCATGAGCTTGCCGTCCCAGTGAACGACAAGATTGCCGGCCCTCAGCTCTTCCTTGAGCGCCACGTTGAGCCTGGAGCGGTGCCTGCGCCGGTGTCGGCGGATGGAGCTGCGGTTGATATTGAGCTCTGCGACGTCGTGCCCAAGCGACCGGGCAACCTCTGTCAGGACGTAGACAGCTCCTCGGTCGGTCACCTTCGTGCGATCCAGCGACGGACGCCACAGCCGCCGTAACGATGTTCGTCGTGCCCCGCCTGGAGCGCTTCGGAGCCCGAGGGCTCCCTTCTTCTCCATGGTCGTCGCTCTCCGCTGCGCTTGCGGCACCACTGGAAGAGGACGAAGACCACTCGAGCTCCACTCGGGCCGTAGATGTCGTCGCTTCTTCCTCGGCTCGCTGCCTCCGTCGGTCTTCTTCCCCTTGGCGTTGAGATGCGCGGCATCGACAGCGGCTAGCGTCGAGTCGACGGACCCCAGCTTGCCGCGCCGACGGGGTTCGCGCTGAGCGAGGAGGAACGCCTTGTCCTCCTCGTTTTGAGCAGCTCCATGGCGTTAGCGGCAGCGACGTCGAACAGGTTCATCATCCGCTCGCTGAACTCGTCCTCCCGCTTCGCTTGAGCGCCAGCTCGCCCCTTGTTCCTCTTCACATCGTTGAACTCCTTGTGGAGCTTCTCAATCTGGTGACGATGTGGTCCTTCCGGCGGAGGGATTCGCGCCTTGGACCACACCTCGGTGACGAGCTCGACGACCTGGTTGGCGGCCTCTCGAAGTGACTTCTTCTGGACGTCGATCCTGTAGACCGTCAGGGCCAAGACCTCTTTTGCGAAGGAAGTTGCGACCCGGCGATCGATTCCTGCGGGGCAATCAGGTAGCGCAGCTTCGCTGCCATGATCCAGGTTATCTACTTAAAGGTTGAAGGAGTTATTCACTATTCAGTTTAAATTATAATCATTAGAATTTACAGTTTTACACACATTAGTTATCCAACCACTGACGGGTAGCTTGACTTATGGTTAAAGGAGTTATTCAGTTTAAATTATAATCATTAGAATTTAGTTTTACACACATTAGTTATCCAACCACTGAAAATCTGGAAAGAATGAAAAAAAAAACATTACAAATTATGTAACATTTACTTGAAAGTCAAAAAATTAGCTTAATGGTAATGCTCATGAGGGGGGGTAAACGTTGTCCGATTAAAAAATAAATCACCTAGAGAGTTTTCTCGACCATTCGAACGATTTCCGCGGGTGGGAGCTGAAAAATGTTCAACTTGAAATTTCACCCCCTAAGCAAGGACCACCCTACTATATATGTTGAAATTACATAATAAAAATTCCCTGATTTGCCCTCATTTTTAAAACGCCCATACCAGTTTGGCTCTTCGCTGGGGGTTAGAAGCGCAGGCATTTTCACGAGTAGTCCCCGAGACACACACACACACACACACACACACACACACACACACACATATATATATATATATATATATATATATATATATATTAGTATTAAACATTAAAATTAATTCTTTTACCTGAGGCAGGGTATACCGGCAAGATGCCCCTCTCGACGGGCTCCAATTTATAATAAATGAGATTCTTTTTATTAGTTTCCTCCATTGTCGTGTCTGTGTTTTAAATGCAGTAAGTCCCACCCACTCGCAATAATTACTGTCAACCAGACATGGGGTCAATTATTGGGTTTCTATTACTTTTGATTCCTTCTATTACTATTACTTTAATTTTCATCTATTACTATTACTTTTGTATGTGGGGTGCTTCACTCATTTGAAAAGGATCTTTGTCTATTTAAATGCAATTAGAAGCAGTGTGTTAACAAACAAACTTTATTTCAGACTGAACAGGTACAAACATTATACAAGAGGTCCATAGAAGATCAAGAGAAAGTTGTCTGGAGCACTGACTAAGTAGGGCAGTGAATCACTGTGTATAATGAACATACAAATACAATGATCCAACCATGAGGTGGTGTGCCAACTATCAATAACATAAGTAAAGCTATCACCAGGAAGACTACACATGGATGAAAGGGTCAAGTTATTATCTTCACAGAAGACTTGTTAGTGGTTGCTAAACAAAGAATTATCATTAAGCACATTAGTATTAAAGTCACCAATAATAGCTAAACATGTCGTATCCAACTCATCAATAATACTGCTGACCTACCCCAATTTAATGAGGTAATCTTCTTTATCAACTGCCTGAAAAGGCATATAGATACACAGAATACAAATTTTTTATTGTCTACACAAATTTCTATTCCAGTTAGCCAATTCAAACCAAGTTTCAATTCACTAATATATTTCCCATACCCCAACCTCCATAGAATAGCTACACCACCAGGTGGGTGGTCTGCAAGGAAACCCTTTTCTTTATCTCTGGTGGCCTCCCCTATCCCATGAAAGTTACTGGACAGGCTATTCAGGTTCTTTAAGTCCTGTTTCCATAGCCATGTTTCCTGCAGACAGAACATATCAGCATCCTCTAACAGCTTATCAATTATGATCTGCCTGTATTTGATGTTATTGCCTAAGCTTAGGCCTCTACAGTTATATAAGAGATTACCCAGGGCCGGATTAAGCATTGTTAGGGCCGGGGACAATGAATATTTTCGGGCCGATGTCACTAGAAAAACACAATTCTTTACCTGATACATCACACATGAGTGATGTGATCAGCTGACTGGGATCGATCAACAGAAAACGAAACAAAAACAAAGATGTGATTACAGAAAATGTATACTTCGTTCACATAAATGGGATACTAAACTAGGTTTTGTAGAAGCGGAATCTAGAATTTTTTTTTCTTCCTCACGGTCGACCAATTATTCCAACAATAGATTATAGCGTTTACATAGTTTCTTGGGGTCGGTCAGCATCTGGGGCCGGGGTAAATGCCCCCTTTGCCCTCATTATAATCCGCTACTGAGATTACCTTGAATGTTGCAATTAGGAAGATGCAGGAGTTCTGCCAGCCATCTCTACATATTGAATTCCACTTATACCAGGCACAGCAGTTACAGCGTTAGACCCAGCTGGATTTTCCTCCACAGTACGACGCATGTCGTCTCCATAATTACCTTCTCCAGCACTTGCGAGAGGGGCTGCAGATGTTTTTTTTCTTCTCATAGAACCGCCGTACATATACCCGTTCCGGCCATACTGCTGGATCCATAAATACCCCTGGATCATCACAGACTGCTGTAACTTGAAAGGAACTGTACGTAGTCCATCTGGAGTCATTTTTCCTACATGTAACCTGAAGGTTCACTTTATCTTCCACAAATGCCTGCAGCTCCTCGGCCGTAAGATCAGGTCGACATCTCGAGACGAAAATGTTTGCTGTCTTTGTTGGTACAGCCATCACACGATCTGTTTTGGCAGCCCCCTATGATACTCCGCCGTTCTCTGCCAGCCTTTGCCACAGGCTGACTCCCTCTAGCTGGTGCATGAGTGGGACAAGACCCCTTTGATGGACCACCACCATTAGCTACTGCAGTGGTCGCTCGCTTCCGGCCCCTCTTTACCACCATTGTCTAAGATGCCTCCTCATCATGACCCCCGACTGCATTCCCAGTATCCCGATTCACCAAGACCCCTTGGGGGGTACCCTGTGTGAGATGGTATTAAGCTGGCGATGTAGCAGTGTCTGGATTCACGGATCCAGGATGAGGTTGAGAAGCAGAGGGCTCTGCTCTTATGGATCCAGGATGAGGTTGAGAGGCAGAGGGCTCTGCACTCATGGATCCAGGATGAGGCTGAGCGGCAGCCAAATAACAAATATTTGCTTCAACTAAATCATTACAATTTCAGAGACTGTAGGTCTTCATAAATTTTACTTTATTGAAGGAAAAATTTGCCGCAATATTAGTTCACATGCATGTTTATTTTAGTTTAGAGTAGATTTAGTTCATTTTCAGTTCTTTGTTCACACAATATGTCTGTTGTCACGTAATAGAAAAGTAATAGACTATTATCTATTACTTTGCCTTCTATTACTATTACAGCCAAAAAATTATGATCTATTACTATTACTTGAAAAATCCTGTAATAGTCTATTACTATTACCCCATGTTTGCTATCAACCCTGAAGACGTTTTACATTGGAAATCGTCGAATCTGAAAAAAATATAATTATCTGCTACCGTTACGTACACAAAAAAAAAAAACGCGACACGAGACACGTGTATAATGTATATACCCGGTGTGTATAAAGTAACGCGAGTGAAGAGGCAATCCGATTTGAATTCTATTAACGCGAGTGAACATGGACGAGTAATATTTATTACGCGTACTTTATAACAACTGTATATTCCATAGAAAGGTTTATAAGAGGGGTTGAAAATGGTTTTAAGAGTTGAAAAACAAGTTGAAACTAGTTTAAACCGGATTTCTCTCTTCACTTGCGTTACTTTATACACCCTGTGTGTGGTGTGTATACACACAAAATGATAGTGTTTGATTGGCAAAGTCAAAATTGTTTTTCAAAGGCAGAGCTGTCAGCCAAGGTCAACCGGTTTTGTAAACAAGATCTTTATAAAAACAATTAACTATTAATTGTTTGAAGCGAAATGGATGTAATTAGCCGACTTTTGCGCGCAGAAATTGCTTTCATGCGGGGTCATCATTACAAGCTTGTTAGGGTAGGGCGTGCCTTTGGAAAAAGGGACACTGCAACCTAAATTTAATTTTTATTCTTGCGCGGTTTCGTGTATTTAAATTGACGTTAAAGCGTCTTAAAATTGAGGGATTTTTTTGAAAACTTTTTCAAAGCCCATTTTCATAGTTTAGTCATTTTTATTTTGGCGGAATAGGGAGGGGACGGATTTTGTTTTGACAAATAGGCTCCGAAATACTGGCCCAGGCATCGAATACTAATTGGACATGAAATAATAATAATAATAATAATTCCGGGTTCAGTACCTCCATTTGTTTGTCCAAGTTTATCCCTAAATTTAACATTTAAGTACATATTTTTTCTTGAATACGGCAAGAATGTTCACGCATTATTAGCTTCTCGTGGTCTGATAAACGTTTATTGGAGTGACTTCAGGAGGAAAATAAGGAGTCTCGGCTCTGCATTTTATTTCGAGAGCAAAGCTCATAAAAAAAAGTGTTCAGCGTTATATATATATATATTATATATATAATATATAATATATTTTATATATATACACATACAAGGGTGGAATCTAGCGGTTTGGGGGGGGGGGTCGGCGCGACGCCCCCCCCCCCCCCCCCCCCCGCTCAATTTCATGCGAGTGCCCTATTTGAATGATGCGTATATGCCTCTGAAAACAAATTTTGTTTTTGAAAATACTGTAGATCATGGTTATTTTATTTTATTCAAATTCTATTTTGCGTCCTTATCCGTATACATTACATTTCCAAATTTGTAGTTATGGTTTTCATAGGTGCCCTTAGTACTAGTGCAGCCATATCACTATTTTCATCTTCATCGTATTCTATAGTTCTTTTAATTGGCAAGACATTTGTAATTGAAAAATTTTCTGTGAAAACTGTTGTACCCAAATTAGATATTTTTGTATCATACTTAAATAAGATTGATCGAACAAAACGATACAATTGATTTTTACACTCGCTCATTGGTGGTCTGTTTAAGAAAAAAAAATTTAGTACTGTGCCCTTTTTATTTTAGGGGCTGCCCTTGTTTCTTTGGACCCCCCCCCCCTTACTGAAATGCCTAGATCCGCCCTTATATATAAATTATTTCTGTAGTTATCGAGTGAACTATTGTGTGCATAAATAAAACTAAAAATGATTTCAGAGGTGAAGGATGAAAGAGCGAAATTTTTTTTTTTTTTTTTTTTTTTTTTTTTTTTTTTTTTTAGCTAAAATATATTTTGACATGGCTTGACAGATTCCCTGCATACTTTATTACTGTTATGAAACAGTTTATTATTATTATCAGTTATCGTTGTAGTTGATGAATGTTGCTTATTATTTATTTAGAGAGAGAGTTAATGTATATTTGTGAGATTAAAGAATATTCCCTTTTATTTTTTGCCATAATTAATTGAGAGATGTACTCGAGCTTATACTGACTGTTCTTTCGTAGCAACAGTCAACCTCCTGGGGGCGGGGCCGGAACCACCACCACCTGTCTTGGGGGCACCAAGGAATCTTCCGAAGGAGGCAACGACTGTGGTCTTTTTTCCTTTCGTCCCGCCATCCTTCAGCCATTAGCCAATATTAAGGTAAGAACCAGGAAGGCTCGAGACCTACTTTAAACTTTATTTAAAGCAACCCAATTTATTTGACCGTAACCTCTGACTCTCCCGAACGAGGCATTTGTTCGTGACTTGGATAGTTTGAGTCGATATTCCGACGACGAATTGCTTTCTCCCCTTTCTGTCGCCCGAGTCTCATTATGAACCGAATTTGAAATTGTTGCATTCTAAGTAAAACATTATAATAGGGAATGCCAGTCGTGTCAGTGTATTTAAGCAGCTACGCACACACACACACACACACACACACACACACACACTGTAATGTTTTTTTATTTTAGGTTTTCG
>JAJOZX010009765.1:0-2500 GCA_023014485.1 Bathynomus jamesi
TATATATATTATATATATATATATATATATATATATATATATATACCTTACCTTACTTACCTTATGAACATTATGTTTTTTCGTGCGTTGGTCTCTTTTCACACGGCGTCAAGCTGGTGGCCCCGCCCTCTAGGTCTGGCTTGTGGAGGAGCGAATTGCTTCTTGCGCTCTCCACCGTTACATAGCCAGGCACGCCCGGCTCATCTGGCACCGTCCTGAGCAGGCATCCAGTCTTCTCTTGAAGACTTCAACTTTGACCCCCGCTACGTTTCTGAGGTCCTTTGGGAAGCTGGTTGAAAAGTCTTGGCCCCCTGACAACCAAGCTATTTTCCTTCAGAGTTGAGGAGGTTCCTTGTCGGGCCTTTAATTTTGGGAACACTACACATTCTGCCTTTCCTATTTTCCAGTGTTGTTTGAATGGTAATTGGGTTAGTTTTTAGGTTTGGTACCATTTTCAATCATTTTCCATATGTAGATTATGGTGTACCTCTCTCTTCTTCTTTCCAGGAGTACAGATTTAGTTTACGTAGTCTTTCCCTGTAGTTGAGTTCTTTGCAGCCATCAATCTTGGCTGTGAAATGCCTTTGCGTTTCTTCTAGTTTATTAGTTTCTTCCTTTTTATATGGGGACGTCAAAACTGAGCAGTATTCAAGTTTTGGTATAATCAGTGTTTTAGCAGGGGAATCATTACTGTCCTGTCCCTTCTCTTGAACGTTCTTAGTACTTGTCCGGCGACTCTTTTTGCTTTATTTATCGCTATCTGATTTTGTGTTTCGAATTTCGCATCATCTGTCATTATTCTCGCGATCGATAGCTTTCGTGCTTCTCTGAATTCCTGTCTATCTGGAGCATAATATGCAGTCTGTTTAAGTCTCTCTTTTCTACATATCTCAGGAGCTGAAATTTCTCGGTGTTAAATGACATGTTGTTGTCTTCTGACCATTTGTATATTTTGTTCGTGTCCCTCTGCAAGCCTCCACGTCATGTACATCGCTGATTTTTCTGCTGATCTTTGCATCGTCTGCAAAGGATGTTACTACACTGTTGCTGTTTACTCCGCATCTATGTCTGTTAGCATGATAATGAACAGGAGTGGGGCCAGTACTGTCCCTTGTGGTACTGAGCTGCGTACTTCCGATTCTGATGATGATATACCTTGAATTTGACGACCTGCAGACGTTCTCTGAGGAAGTTGTAGATCCATTTTCCCACTTTTGGCTGTTATTCCCATATATTTAATTTTATGTGCTATTATACCATGATCACATTTGTCGAAGCTTTAGCAAAATCTGTGTATATAACATCGTAGTTGTTATGGCCTTCCAATGCATCTAGGATATTGTTTGTAGTGTTCTATTAGTTGTGATAGGCATGATCTTACCTGATCGGAATCCATGCTGATTTTCGTTGAATCTTTCCCGTGTCTCCAGGAAGTCAAATTTTCTCTCTAACTATTCTTTCAAATACTTTGGTGAGGTGGGACGTCAATGACACCGTCTATAGTTCTTTGCTTGAATTCTGTCCCCTCCTTTATATATAGAAACAATGTTTGCTCTTTCCAAGATGCTCGGTATTTCCCAGTGTCTAGGGATCTTCTCCATATCCAGTATAAAGGTGTAGCTATTTCATTTTTACAGTTTTTAATTTATATATATATATATATATATATAGAGAGAGAGAGAGAGAGAGAGAGATATTTGAAATAGTAGATAATGCAAATGGTAAATAATACTAATATTAGATAGTGTAGCTATGAAGTTTAAATGAACAGAGTAGTCCAAAATATGCGATCGGGTGAAATAATTATTTATTTATTTTATCCTTTTTACAATATGATTTATAAGAAATACAAACCTCAAATATCAGCAATTTCTGTATGGAATTCATCAAGTGCGTTCACAGTTTATTACGTCATAAGTAAAATTAGAAGAAAGCCGATCCGACCGTGACTTTTGAACCACCCTGTACCGTATTTGGGTATTCTTGGTTTTCAGCAGTGTGTATAATCGATTCCACGTTAAACCACGAAAATAAATTTTTGGCATAATCTCATAAGAGAAGCTTCAAAATTCCAAGTCGTGTTAGTTTTCATATTTACAGGGTTGGTCCGAATTCCCTAATAAATTACATATTCCTAAAGGTGAAAGAGACCTTACCAGGTAATTTTGGGACTCTCTGTACAATCGTATGGATTCCATAAAGCAGAAATATTTTTCACTTATTGCGAAAAAGTGTGGACGCAACAGTGAGACACCGAAGACATTCGCGGATGTTCATCTAGCGATGAATTCGATACGAAGGGAGCATTCGTACCATTTTTTAATGCGATGAAAACTCATTTAATCTCTCTTGAATGTGGTACAGTCGTTAAGCTTATGCGTTCTTAGATGAAGGAACACGTTTAAGCTGAACGATTAGGACGATATTCTGTTTACTTTCAGAGGGTGTTAATGGAATGTACAGTAAGTCCTGCAAACTCGTATTATCCCGTCTTTCCGGT